>JANTOP010006051.1:0-16761 GCA_027564815.1 Symmerus nobilis
TCATCAGTGTTTATGAGTAATACTCATTGTACCTAAAGTTTAAATTTGTTGCTAATGTTTTGCACAACACTGTATATCTTATATATAATTAGCTATATATCAATAACATTAGTAACGAGTATAAGTCGAAAATCATAATTTCACAATTTTTAGATTTTTAGATAGGTTTGTAAAAGTTCAAATATTCCGACTCATACTATTTGGTTTAATTCGTTTTTTTATATCAAAAACATACAATTTTAAAATTGTGTAAGTGGTTAACTAATAAGTATGCATTAAAGTATTTAAAAGTGCACGAATATTTAGTATAAGTCGAGTTATACTCTTATTAATATATGGCTAAGCTATATACAGGGTGATTCATTCCTGTAGGGTCAAACGTCTAAATTCATCAAAGAATTCTTTGCCGCCGCATATCTCGGAAAAATGGATTTTTAGACCTCTCCCTCCCATACTATTTTTTGAAATCTCATCATTTCATATTACCTCCTGACGTTTGACTCTGCAGAAACAAATCACCCTAAATAAGAACTTGGTGGCGACAGAAGAAGAAGACGAGTCAGAATACAAATAAATGTATGTAATAATATGTTTTGCTTCCTTTTACATGAGGCTGACATATAACTATTGGTCACCGGCTGATTCTGGCAAAAAAGGTTAAGTTTCCGTTCTAGTATGTCCAACCTCAGTATACAATATGCTACTATAATAAAACGAATAACTACTTCATTTACCGAAATTATCGAATTAACTCAATTTGACGACATTTATGCAACGATAATTTGATATCTTAATTAATTTTCGTGTCATGTTAACTAAATTTGATTTGATTTGATTTACAACCCAAAAAAAGTTTCACCTTGTTGGAGTTCCAATATACATATGTATATCCACTTATACAATATTTCCTTCCTATTCAAAATCTGTGCCTCTGTGTCGACGAAATTCCAAATTTACTGAAATCTTTGGTGCTTTTTGTTTAACGAAAAGAACAATGTCCACATTTTTCTTTATAGCGACAAGATCACAAAAATAAAAATTTGTTAAATATTCGTAAAAGCAATTCTTAATTTAACTCCTAGCTCCATTATAATGTAAAATTTGTGTATAAATGCATTTAAATATCGAAAAGGCTTAAATTGTTGGGTTGCCGTAAATAATTCGGCTTCCAGTGTGTCCAGCAAATGTGGTAGGGGCAGATGTGTTCAACGGAAAATTTTAGGGCTGAAATCCATTGGAATGATGCTTTAAATCGAAGATGGCAATTTACTAGCACATAACTAAATAACACGCTAAAAGAGTGATTGATGTGAAGCTAACTAGTTTTTTTATTCGAAAATGTTAGGTTCACGTTTAGGTTTGGATAAATTGTAAAATTTTATTATTAAGAATTGTCGGATTTGTATTAAAGTTTTCGGAAATTCACGAAATAATCAATTTTCAAAAATTTTAAATTTTGAAATTTTATGATATTTCCATATTTTTATCAAATTCTACAATTTCTATCAAATTTTCAGAACCTTAGTAAGTTTCTCTATTTACGTAACATCGTGATATCATATGAAGACCACAGGGGAAAAACAAGGAATGTCACAAAATATCAATTCCGAGGAGATGTGTTTATAATAAAGTATAGACATTTTTCCACTAAATGGCGATCTTAACTCAATTTTCGACATTTTGTGACATTCCTTGTTTTTACCCTGTTATCTTCATATGTTAAGAGAATATTCTCATTTTTTTAGAAATTGTTCGGTGTATTTAACCAGGGAAATTCATAAACTTGTTTTATAACAATACAATTGTTTCAATATGGAGGGATGTTAATTAATTTTGCACAATTCATTAGGTGGTAGTCGGAGATAGTATAGGAAGTGGTGCATACTTTCAATGTTCACTTGAAAAGAATCGTTATTATGCATGAACTTATTATGTATTCTGTTCAATGAAACCATCTTCTTTCGAATAACCGCCCCTGTCGGAAAGGTTGATGCGCACCTTTGTACCTAGGATAAATAAAAAAATATGTACTTATATCAACTAAAATCGATATAATATATGCCACAAAAGTGCACACAATTTTTGCAGAATATTCATTTTTAACAAATGGCAATATGAAAAAAATTTCTTTTTTCGGAAAAAATCGAACTTTATTTGGTTATAATTACCGATATAACATCCCCACTTAAACAACATTATACATTAAAAATGGAAAAATATACACGTGATTTATTACCTTTTTAAATATACTATTCCTCAAAAAATAATTTAGTAATTTCTGAATTGGAAATTTGTGGTTTCTTTCTCATTTCTAACTACACTTCTCCCTCGACATTCGCGAATTTGACATTCGTGGATTCAATACATAATACTGATACTACTGATTTAATACTGATTGGATACATAAGACTGCCAAGCCATGATTTTTAAAATTAGAATGTCTCGCGAGTTATAGGCTTAGAAAGACCCCGTCATTTTTTATTATTTGTCGGGAGCTCTCTGAAGAAGATAAAAATTAACAACTAAACAAGCACAAATTAGAAGATATATCCAATCTTTCATTTGGTACTAAAATTTTCCAAATTCGACCACCCATTCCATAGTTTATGCTTTCAAAGTTCGATTTTAAGAGAAAATAGTTATTTGCGGCTTTTTCCCATTCGCGGTTTTTTATTGGAACGTAACCCCCGCGAATTTCGAGGCAGAAGTGTATACTATGTATATTTATTTTACTTACATGATAATTTTCTTCCGGATGTTTATTTACATACGGCAAGGAGCTGGCACAAAATTTGTTCGAACACTTCCGGCAGTAACTGAACAAATTATAAAATATATAGAAACACTAATCTCTCTAGTCTATAACACAATAAACAAACGACCTAACTTATAACGGACCAATTTAACAGAACCACTAACAACCCACCATTTAACAAACCCACTAATTTAACAGAAAACTAAAATCGTAAAATAAATCTTTCGAATTGAAATTTATTTTTAAAAGTAAACATTTAAAGAAAAAATAAATATTATTGAATAAATAGTAAATCTCCGACAATATTAATTAATAATTATAAAATTAATAAAGACCAATTAGTATTTTAGGCTAATTACTCAATTATCATTATTAACTCGTTATTTTTTTTTTATTCTAATGCAAGTAGTAAAATTTTCGATATCGGCCTGACCAAGAAATCAATTATTGCTAAAATTACCTGATTTAATTAAGCTAATTTTCAATTCTTAATTAATATATTAAAAATTAAATATTTAATATTAATGAAAAAAGTTTTAAATCAAATGATATTATTAAAATAACGATAATAAATGACAAACATTTAGCACTTAATTTCATTAACCGCAAAAATATAAAATATTAATCGTTTTTAAAATATATTAAAAATTACGATGTAGTTATAAATATAAATTTTATTAATTTCGTTATATAAAAAAGATAATAAACAAAATTAATGAAAATTATTATTTAATTTAATATTATTTGCTTTTTAGAAATGAAATAAAAATTATATAATAGAAAACGTTAAAAATCCAATTTTATAGGACAATGTAAATGAAAATAAAATAAAAAAACATTATTAAAGAAAAAAATTAATTAAATGAAATTTAATAAAAATCGAATTTAAAGTAGTTCATTCATTTGGAATATTACTAACACATAATATCTATATAACTATTGAATGACCTAAATCTACCTCGAAATCTTATATCCGTTGTAAAGTAAAACACTAAATTAACGATAAACTTTTGTTCTAGCAATTGTTTACACACTTTATGCTATCCTGGAGTTAAAAATAGTTTTTTCTGATCATGAAAAATCACTTGTAGTAGGGATAAGTGAAGTTAGTAAGGGTTTCAAATATCTTGTATTCCAAATAACTTTATGTTTTTAAAGTAAACCTAAACTAAATTACTAAAAATTACAATTGAACTGTAATCGAATTCCGACAACTACAAATATTTTAGTTTTGACTAGGAAATAAAACAGTAATTCTTACATATAGAAAAAAAAAACCAATATTTTTAGTATTTGTTAGCAAAATTTGTATATTCTTATTACAGCTTTTTCACCTTCTCTTTTGTACAAATTTAAAATTCTCTAGTTTCATATTACATTACAATTAAACGACATTTAAATTTGCATTTCCTAAATTATCGCATTTTGAAATTATGTTGAGGTCTTCCATATACTTCCCTTTATTGTAAAAGTAGTAGAATTTAAAAACTCGACAATAAATTTTGTACAATAAATACAAAAAATAAGGGAAATTTAAAAATCATTTTAATTGATTTTAAATTTAATTTAAAAAATATACCTCGTTTAAATAAACAATAATAAATTAATCACGTTTTTGCAAATATATATACTTAAATTAATGGAAATAATATAAATTAAACATCATCAACATAATGACCCTGCACGACCGACGATTGATGGTAACGTCGTCTCGATGAAAAGTCTTCATTTTCATCGTTTAGTTGTGAAGGTGAAGTTTCGACGCCTGGGCATGTTGGTGTAACGACAATTTGTTCATAATCATGAACTCGTTTCCTAAAAATTTATTAATAATAATTAAATAGCAAAGGAAATATATAAAAAAAAAACAATACCCGAAACATCTAAACACCAATCCCTTAAGCCAAACAAAAAATCGAAATTCTGACGCCAAACCGGGTTTAACAGCCGGATTAGCAGTTCCAACATAAAACCAGACAAGAAAAACGGCAACAATACATGTGAGAGCATAATACCAATTAACCAAAATCATTATCAGAATTTTAACAGCTGCCCCAGCCAACGATGCCCAACGATTACATAAACCGGAATACCAATTCTTCGTTTTTGAATGAATAGGTGGTCGTATTGGGGCAATTGGTTCTTCTTCTGCTACCGTAGTTCCACTACTCAATGTATCATCATTTAATTCATGCGTTGATGCTGTCCCATTTGTGTGACCATCACGAAATGTAACGGTATCCGGATTTGCTGATTCATCTAAACTGGCTGGAAATGTATCTGATCTTGGAAGAGTATTTGTTGAAGGCACATGTTGTGGTGAATTGGTCGGGCTCTATAATTAAATGTTACAAATAATTGTTTTATGAGAAAATGGATTTAATGGATTTACAGATAGGTTTTTATGTCTTGTTCGTTCAGGGAATAGATGATCCAAATCATTATCATGCTCAGTCGGTCCATATCGTCGCGATTCATATGAGGGACTCTGTGCTTGTATGCGATATCTGTAAAATTAATGAAAATCAAACTTTAACTTGAATGATTATTTAGGCTATAGTAAATTATGAATAAAAGTCAACGAATTATTCCTTGCATATTTGTGGTTGATGATGAAAAGTTATGGGTAATTTTTCAGGCCATGAATAATGAATACAATTTTATACTAATTAATACTAATTATTCTAATTATCTGATCGTAACCAGAGTAGGAATATCTGAAACTCAACTTAAAAACGAGTAATTTTAAACTGTGATCCTTAAACTATGGTATTTAGCACATACCTCTCCTCTCTTTTATTTTGAATATCGAACGTTTGTGCTAATGCAAAATACGAGTAATCAATGCATGCGTAAGTCAACAAAAATGGCATTGTAACAATCGGTGCTAATGTATTAATATCACCAACAATGATAAACGTTATCGTAACGGTAGCTACAACACCCATCGAATATAGTGGAACCTTATTCGGCCCACGCTGTAACAGAATATTAGAAAATAAATGAAATAATCAATTTTGGTATTTTGGTATTACTCCTCTTCCTAAAAATCCAATAGCTGGTATGACATTTTCAGTTGCAATACTTTGCAAAACACGAGGCGTGCCGTACATAGCGCCCAAACAGGATGACATGCTTGATACGTAAATACCAGCAACCAATAAAACTTCTACAGCCGAAACTTTAACCGCAATCATAAAATCAGTTAAAAGAGTTTTCCTCTGACAGGTGGCTCCCAAAAATAGGATAAATACAAGATAAAGGAATGTCCTAAAAATATAGAAAATGATATTTATAAGTTTATTATTACAAAAATTCAATTTTGTATTACGATGTACTAAATGCAGCCAACGTCCCATTAGGTATATCTGTTGATGGCGCCCGTAAATCTCCACTCATATTAATACCAGACAATACCCCAGTAACGGTTGGAAAAAATACACCAAATACTCGAAACCATGTATAACCATTTTGATAGTCGGGCCACATATTTTTGGCCCAATTCCCACTAACCCATCCGTCAAATCCATTGTCTGAAAAATAAACATACCAGATGTCTCTGGGAAATTTAATTAGGCTTTATAATTTATCGAATTACCTGGATCTTCTCCTATAAAACTTCCCACCATAAAATCCAATGCTGACAATAAAAGTACAATTAACAGTGCAAATTGTAATTTTATCACCCATTTAACGCCAGCTACATTAATGATGCTTAATAGTAAAACCGCTCCGGCAGCAAAACCACGCATCGCCCATGTGTTACCCTCCAGACCCACCAGTCCGGCCATTGATTCACCGAAACCTTTTCAAAAATCCAACAAGTATAAGCGAATATTTCCATACAACGGATCTTTTATCATAATTACCCAATACATTCAATGCACAACCGACTGCCTGACCAAAACAGTACAATAACCCTAACGATCCACCGAAACGTGAACCCAATGTATGAGCAATAAGGAAATAGACACCACCACTTTCGACACGACATCTTTCACATATACCGACAGCTGATAATATTGAAATTAGTGCTACGCCAACTACAAAGTCAAAGGAAATTAAAATATTTCTGAAAATAGAAGACATGGTCAGATGGGGTTTCAAGAGAACTAACACGATGTGTTAACTACTTGCTAAGTGCTATTTGGGTATCAAACAGTAGAATTTTATGGCTGATATTAATTCACTACAAAAATACGATCAATAAAATAATAAATGATTGAATTTGTTCATAAAATTGTACAAATTTCTTAATTTTTAGTAGAGATTGTTTGGCATTTATTTATAAAGTACAAATGCTGCCAATTATTAGCGTTTAATTAAATCTGTTCCCCTCCCCATTGGCTTTATTTTAGATGAAATTCATAAGCGTTTTCGAAATATTTGTTCATTTCTTATCAATGATCCATGCAAATTAAAATTTGGAAAATTTGGTAAGTTGAAGGCATGAAAATTTGAGAAAAATCGATCGTAAAAAAATGCTAGCGAAGTAGGGAAAAAATCGGAGAAAGTACAGGGAATACAAATAATTCCGTAAAATCGATAAAATGTCTATCGACTACGACAAAGTCGTTAAAAATTGGGAAAAGCTATGAAAAGTCATTATAAACCCGGAAAAATTTAGAATAGATGGGATGTCTGAAAAGGGTTGGGTGGGGATACTCGGAAAAAATCGCTAAAATTCTTAAGTTTATGGAAAACGCAGGCGATTGAAAGTACTCGGAGGAAATTTTGGAAAGTCGGATAATAGTAAGAAAAGTCTCTGAAAAGACGGAGAAGGAATCCGGAAAAGGTAAATAAAATAAGAAGGATCAGAAAACAAATAGGGAAATGTCACGTAAAATCTGGGAAAGTAGATAAAAAAAAACCCGGAATATGGAAAGATCAGATGATTCTCATCAATAGTTAACATTGTCATAAAACGTCTTCGACATTTTCCACTTTCTCCCGAATTTGCCTCGATTTTGACAGATTTTATACGAATCTTCTCAACTTGTCGGATTTTCCCTTTCGCCATTATATTTTACTAGATTTGTAGACTCCATTATATGACATCTTTCTGTTTCTAACTTCCCGACTTTCTAATTTGTTCTCGACAATTACCTGTATTTCACGGAATTTCTCTGATTTTTTTTTCAAATTTTCCCGCAAGACCTCGATGAGACGTTTTGACAATTTTTTGAAAAATGTCAGCTATTAGTCCCAGCATTTGTCTGACTTTCCAAAACATTTATTCGAATTTACCTCGGACTTCTCCCAACAATTTTTTAGATTTTTCCAGAATTTTTTGCTGACTTTTACCGACCCAACATTTTATGAGTTTTCCGATTTTTCCTAAATGTTTCAGAATTTTGATTTTTTCCAGACATCTTTCAGACTTTCTCAACTTTTACCGATATTTTCGCATCTTTTTTCTAATTTCTGCAGACTTTTTTCTGACTTGACCCTACATTTTTACAAACCAACCTTTTCGCAATTATGTCTGGCTTTCCGGAACCATTTCCAACATTCTCATCAATCGATGAATTTTGTCTAATTTTTCCCAATTTTCCTAATATTTCATCAGCTTCTCTGGTATTCTCTTAATATTTTTGACTTTTCCTATTAGGTGTACAACTTTGCTTCTGCCTTTTTTCCAAAATTCGAGGCTTTATTGCGAAAAAATTAATATATATTTATGATTCAAAATTTTGCCCATCTCTGGCCACTACATTCTCCCACACTTCTGGCAGCGCACGGATTCCGCGTCGGAAGAACTCATGATCCACGAATCGATCCAATTTTTGACTTGGTAATAAGAACAGAAGTGCTGATCAGTCAGACCGTGTGTCAGCAATCCAAACTAGTAGTCAGAAGGCGCAACGTCGGGATAATACTGCGGGTGAGACAAGACCTCCTATTTCAGCGTTTCCAAGTATTAATTATTCGGCAAAGCTATTCTTGTTCACGACATCGCACTGCCTTATACAGCGAAGCCGGTGAAAGATACGTTGAAAGTATTGAATTGGGAGGTTTTATCCCACCCGCCTTATTCACCTGATTTGGTTCTATCAGATTATTACTTGTTTGCTTCCATGACGCATGCCCTCAGAGAGTAGAGCTTCAAAACTTATTAAGAAGTCGAAAAACAGGTTGTGATGAAATCCACAAGCTACGCGAAAAATGGGAAAAATGTGTAGCTAGTGACGGACAATACTTTGAATAAAAACTACCTAATAACCGTTTCCTCAGAATTAGCGCCTATTAAAAAAAACTCCCACTGGAATTAAGTTCTACTTCTGGTAAGTATATTTTATAGACTTCTCAACTTTATTTTCAGACTTCCAGACTTTTTCCCGACGCTTTCCAAGATTTTTCAAGCGATTAGAAATTAAAGCGTCATTTTCTACTATTCCGCAATAGGATTTTTTTATGCTTTCCCAGATTTGTTCCCGAATTCTCCAGATATTTTCTGAACTTCTGCGATTTTCCCCTATATTTTAAGGGCAACAAATTATGTATTAAGCCTTCATTTAAAATTTGAAGGAAGTTATTTTTATCTAAATTGCATATGAAACCCGAAAAGATGGAAAATGGGAAGAAACTCTTCTAGATCCGATAAATGTATAAACCTAAGATATGGAGGAAGTATTTATGCGGTAATATAACTCATACCTCACAGGTATTGTCTGCAGCATACCATATAAGCCAGGACCCCTATAAAAACACCTTTTTGAATTTTTTCAGTCTTTCATGCATTTTACGGGTGTCCCAATTTTATAAATAAATTTTTCAAAAATTTATAAATAGAATAGCGGACCATAGAAATCTCTTCTAGATATCTCTTCAATGTATCAAAAAGCTAGAAATTGGAAAGACATATTTTGGATAAACTCTTTGATTTACAAAAACGTTCAATTAGGAATTTTATTTCATATCATGAGTGTTTATTGAAACGGCGGATCTATGTGGGCTGCAGGCTTTAAACAATTTACCGGTCTTCTCGCTCGCTTTTCGGCATACCGATAACGTTTACTTTGCTAAACGAAAATTGAAACCGCTCTATTTATATTGATTCTACGATTTGAAAAATTTTAAAATAACTATGCGTGTGCACTCCCTATCAAGGTACTACATGACATTGCAGGCTTGTCATTCAACGGAACTAAAAGATGTACTGTCTGATTCAATCTCATGAATAAAAATGAAATTGAATCCAATGTTGTATAAACAAATCATACCAGTTGATATTATAATAAATACTGCATTTAAAATGCCAGCTTGAGCAACAATCCACCCAGAACGTAAAAATACAATGACGCCGAATATATTTATCAAACAGGAAGTAAAAACGCCATCCCACGTCCCGAACAAAACTCTTTGGGAAATGAAGAAATTTGTGCGCCACCTACAAATAAAACATTTGTTTTCAAAAGACAAGACAATGTCTATTGGATGAGTATCAACATCACCATGGCTTATCGCCTTGATCCTCGGCAAATATTTCATTTGCCCCAGATGCCTGATGTCCGCCAGCTCCATATTGATATTCATTTCCCAAATCAACGAACCCACCAGAGTTACCGCGGGGTCGTGCTCTGTTAAAATGTTGCGGTGAATCATCGTCACCGAGACCGAATCTAAAAATAGATTTTAAAAGAAAATTATGCTATGGCGCCAGATGTTTTTGAATATTAATGTTAAAACCTTCTCCAGTCAACATTTGTACGCTGATAATTTGTTTCCCTTTCCGTCATCACAATGTTGCCCTTATACTAGCGAACCTCCTAAGTGGGTACTTTATTGCTTTTCGAATATATCGCGAATTTAAAATTAGTTTTATTGTTTATATATTTGTAAATATCATTTTTCACAGTGGCAGCACTATTGCTGATCTCATTACTTGTAGGAAAAAGGTAAACAAATGAATTGTTACCATAAATAGAACGATTAAAATATTACTTCTTCATTTAATTACTTATTATTATGAATTATTCACGATTATATCACACAATTTATTGAAATTTTTGTGAGAAAATCAGGAAACTTAGCAGAAAAATGATCAAATAAAGTGCATTGACGTGCCTTAGCCAAATCAACCGAATAACATTGCTGTTGATGAGTCAAAATATGCCATACAAAATTTTGTCAGCGACATATGATGATAGTGTTGTCAGATATAAATATATTTCCTTATTAACAGAGTTGGGAATCTATTATTTAAACCTAAAGTTGTTTCTATCTTAAACTACGATGTGTTTAAAACAAAAAGAGTTTGTTCAATTGAAGGGATCGATTCAATTTGAAAACCAACGATCAGATATTCAGATCTAGAATGACAATCGTTAATCAACAGATGTAACTAATTAAATAAAATTCCAATTGTTAGTAAAAACAGCAAATCATATCATATCATATCGTATCATATCGCATATCAAATCATATCATATCGTATCGAATTTGTTATAAATAGAATTTTTCATCTAAGAAATATCAAAGGTAAGTAATATAGTATCAAAGCCATTAAATTGTGTATCCATTTCAATTTCTAAAATTTTTAAATTGATATTGAAAACATATGAATCAGGTTTCATAATTAATCAAATACACCAATATCCGGTGATAAGCACCCTTCGGTGCGATTCGTGTTCGCTATGAAAATGACTGCAGTGATATATGAAGTTCAATAGCGTAACAATCAAATGTTTCCTTTAAAGCATAAATTGTGCAACATAACGGTTTCATAGAGTTTCCTCGTTTAATTACACAAACCATATTTAAAGGGTCTTTCCAATCGAAATGAATTTCTCCTGGAATATTTTCTGAAAGTCGGGACATAAAAAGCAGATTGTCGATTAATAATATTATGAATATTTATTCGACATAATCATATGATACAATTCATTATACATTAAATCTGTACGACGGAGATGTTTCCCAATTTTTTAGACACACCGTTAAAATTTTACTTGTTTAAATAACGTAACAGATTTCTTTAATGGTTATAACATTAATGTTTTCCGAGTCAAGAAAATAACATTCTGAAATGACGATAACGACATAATTTTTTTTTCTTGCCTTTCTTTATTAGCAAGCAAAAATATATTATACAGAATCGAGGCCCAGCCTTTTCATATCAATTGCATACAAATTTTGTGTATCATATACCTGCCTTTACCTAGGCTGTCCATTTCCCCCGTTTAGGCCGGGAAATTCCCGGTTGACAACGACTTGTCCCGAGTCCCGGTTAAGCGTCAAAAATCTCGGTTTCGTGAAAGTCAGATGTAACTTTAAATAGGTTATTTTTTTGAATTCGTGAAACAAATAATTTCATTATTATTATAGACAAAGTATTTATCCTTCTTCTTTGATGACTCCATTACTCGATTAATTGATTTTTATCTTTCAATATAAAATCAAAACACAACATAAAAAACAAAAAACAACGTGATGAAGTGATGAATTGATTTTGAAAATTTTCTGTATTTCTGATTAACATGCCAAATTTGATTTTTTTATTCACTTTGTGACATCCGTCGTGTGAGACAAATTCATATAATATTAGGTGCGAAGAATTTGATTAACTTCCACACAATTAGTTGAATTGGCGTTTTGGCTACCAGGAACATCAATGAAAAATGAAATGATTAAATTTCAATTAATTAATTACCATGTAAAAATACCTTTAAAAAGTTAATAAAAAATTTTCTGCCGTATGTAAACATTACTGTTATTCAATGTCCCGGTTTGTCCCGGTTTTGCTGACTAAATTTGAAATAAAATCCCGGTTCCATCTGAAAAATTTCTGGACGCCCTACCTTTACCTCGCACCCTCCTTTTACTACATAATAAAAAAATACCGGTTACGAGAGAATACGAGAGAGAATTGTTCAGTAACGAAGTTACAAATGTTTAACATGAATACGTTTTTCATGTAACTGTTAATGCAAAATTTTGCACGTCACAGTAAGCACGAGATGATACTTTTTTGGTTTGTTAGGCCGTCTCCTTATCTGTTGCACTCTAGTTTTTAAAGCATAACTGCAACTATTTCTTTAAACTTTAATAACTAGAAGATCTTTTCTAAAACTGAAAGGTAAAATTAAAAATTGAGTTTAGTGAATTGAGTAAATTTAAAAGAATAGACCGTTAATCTCTTGCATTAATTTATTACATGTAGCATAAAATGAGAGGCGCCATTTAGGGAGGGAAGAGGAGGCTGTGACCACCCCCTTACCCTAAAATTTTTAATATATATGGAATGTTACATAAAGATACATATAATACATTGTACTATTTAATTAAAGTATACTATACCAAAGGCACATAAAAATACTGTGATGAATATTCATATAATAAACGTCTTTTTTCTCGTTTTTAGAGGTTTTCTAAATGATCGTTTGATGATTTTTATCACTCAGAATTATTGACGTTTACATAGCGGGTACATACCGTGCGCAAAATATTATTCGTTAACTTCGTCTAAGAATTTTTTAAATTGTCGTCGCTGGTTGACTCCTATATAGACAAGAAAAAATCGGACACGTACATATGTCGGTCAGATTGAGTTTACCAAGTAGGGATCATAAATCTAATGAATAAAAATAAAAGGTGTAGTGATTGTGAGTTAATCATTAATGAGGACGGATATACATCTTGATGTTTATTAGTTTAATTAAAACACGTTTTTCCCTATCGGAATCGAAATCAGAACATATATATTCTTATTACACACATCTATACACAATATTTACAATGACAAATAATGATAGTTGTCGACGCGACACGACTATTTACACGTCATTACTTTCCTTAAAATCTACAATTAGATATCCATATATAATATACCCTATATATGCTAGTTATATCACTTATTAAATTTGTACATATTATAAATAGACCTTCAAATATTAAAATTTAATGAGAAAATAGAGCTCTGTTTTGCTAGAACACCAAAATGAGGCAAATGTCAAAATTTGGCATTTGTTTTGACAGAAATAGTTCGGCACTTCACAGCTCGCATTTGGAGGAAATCATCGCCATATAAATACCTACATATTTTGCTGTCACATAAAATACTTTACACAGGTCAAATCTCTAGTAAAGTTTTAGACTAGAATAGTAATACGAAATATGAAATTTCAATTTCATAATATTTGAACATAACCTTGGGAACACAATTAACTCTTTGATCTTTCAGGTTGTCAAGAAAATTTAAATTATATAAATTTGTATAAACTTTTTTGAATATAGCCACAAGAAATACTTAATCAACTTTTAACTATAGCTCAATCGAACATAGCAAAACCTTAGATTATTTAATCTAACCTTAAATTCGGCAAATTAATAAAAATACAAAAATATGTTTTGAAGAAAAATCTCAAAATAAAAAATCGGGATTCTTTTATCACACTACGGCAGCAAATATAAGTACAATTTTTGGTTAGTTTTTCATCAACCATGAAATGAGTCATTTATCGTTTCCGTTGTGTCCAGGGAGTAAGTTAAAAAAGTTCAATTCAGTTGATTGAGTGCGCATCATAAAGCTGTCAAATATTCGTACCCATGTAGATTGTTAACTTGTTCAATAATTTCTATATAATTATTATTATTATTTAGCAACCCTAATGCATATATTGTGAGCATATATTCTTTACATAAATGAACTCCTTAACTGTTACCAGCTGTAAATGTGTCAATTATTCAATATGACGGCTGGTTGGAGAGAAATGTAAACATTATTTAATTTTACGAAAACGTATGAAATAATTAGATATTATAAACTATAAATTAAAAAATTAATTGATGTTTTGCTATTATTATTGTGTTCAATTATGGCTGATGATTTACAGAATTATAAACTTCAATTACAACAAGTAAGTACAAATAAGAATGAATCTCTATCTCAAGGACTTGGTCAAAAAGTATTTACAATTCCATACAGGTTGAGGCAGCCCTTTTAACTGATCCACAAAATAATGAATTACTGAAATTGAAACAAGATTTAGAAGATGTAATTGAGTTAACGCGAGATTTAATAAAAGCTCAGTTAGAGGAACAGAAAAAATCGTCATACGTTGAACCGATAGCATCGTCAAGTGGTCGGGAAGCAACAACTAGCGATGGTTACTACGATGAAGTGGAAGCTGCTTTATTAGCTGCAGAGAAATTGATCCAAACAACAATATGGAAAATTGGTGATAAATGCCAAGCGAAATGGACCGAAGATTCGAAGTGATTTCATTTCTCATATATAATTATATTGAATAATTTTATTTTCCTCGTTTTCTACAGTTATTATGATGCCACAATAGAGGGGATATCAGATACAGGTGAAGTTATGGTTGTATTCGATGCCTATCAAAATCGTAGTACGACAACATTAAAGGAATTAAAAGAGCGGGTTATTCGTAATGAAGTGTTTCCCTCGATGAAGTAGACATTACTGAATTCATTAAACATTCCATCTAATTACTTTATTTTTTTAAATTAGGCGACACCGGCCCAACAACAAGGAATATCTGAAAAAGAAGAAACAAAAGAAATTGCAACGTTTCAAGGAATTAGAAGAGGAACGGGAACAGGACAAAAATAAATGGTTAAATTTTGCAACGAAAACTACAAAGAAATCGGGCGGCATCAAAGTGAAAAGCATCTTTGCATCGCCGGAAAATGTTAACGGGCGTGTAGGAATCGGTACTTGTGGTGTATCGGGCAAGCCAATGACCGAGTATTCGTATGGTGAAAAATATCGAAAAGGAATGTAATTTTCATTATTTAAATTGTTTATGATTTTTTATATTTAAATTCATTAAATACATTTAGCTATTATTGAATCAATATGTTTAAGGTAGAAACTGATTTTTGTAATTTTCCTGAAATTACATCGAATACTCCAGTATCGACAGATTCCAAATTTAAACTGGGAATTAAGTAATTTATTTGTTCGGGCAGCGGCGGAAGGATTTCTAAATCTCGCTTTCGATTTCCGTAACAATTATTCAGCGGTTATCGGTTTTCGGCTTTGTTTTTTACCGGATTTAAATGAGGTCGTTATTATTTAAATACCCGGCATTTTTTGAAAAGGCTCCATTTTTTCCAATTAACTCATCTCCTTCAAAATAATAGCTCCTTTCCATGGGTTAAAATTGCAATTGTAACAGTGGCGTGCAGCCTAATGCGGTCAAGGCTCACCTGAAATATCAACAAAATCGTAATTGCTGTAAATTGGCAACTCAAATTATTTAATAACTTTCAATCATTTTACACATTTTTAGGGATCTTTAGATTAAATTATGAGGGGGTAGGAGAGGTGCTACAAGGAAAGTCTCGAAATCTGGCCTAGGGTTCACCTATCCGGGGATTCTTCTGATTATAGTGAAAGGATATGTGGTACTTGAAGTCTTGTTTCCTAAGATTTATACTCTCCATCGACGTGGAAGTATAGTATCGGATAAGAGTTTATACGCTTTGAACTTTATTTTCCATTCTAATAATTTAAAATCAATGAAATTGAAGGTTTTCCGAAAAAGCTTTAAGAAAGATTCAAAAACTCATCGAAAGCTTTTAATTAAAAGATTATTTTAGTCAATATGCAATCTAATTTTTCTCCCAATAATTAAATTGGAATGAAACTCGAAATATTCGTTGAAAAGTTCCGTGGGAAATTAGAAGCAGTGTTATGGGTCAACAACATACATAATAATCAAATATCCATATTTCATTTTAATTCCAAATAATTCCTATTAAAAATATACTCCTAGCGTTATACTTTCTAATAAGATTTATCGTTGCGATAATGCTCGTATTATTTACATACATAATGTGTTGATAATGAAAATAAAATGCGTTAACGTCGATCGATTGTTATGTTATTATTATAAAATTATGTCACCAATTTTCTGTTTCAAAACAACTAAATTGCATTATTTTCATTACCAAAACAATTAAATTAAATTAATGAAATTAAATTATTTTTAACAACAATTTGTCTGTTGTTTGTTGGTTTGTTGTCGGTTTATAAT
>JANTOP010006062.1:0-16761 GCA_027564815.1 Symmerus nobilis
TTTGCGCACTCAGTACCGGAGGGAAAACGGAAAATTAAAGAACACAAAATCGGGCCAAACTGCAACCTCAAGACAGATAAAATGGCGTTTCTTTGAAGCGATGCATTTTGTGGAACCCGCCGAAATTGTACTCTGCGGAATACGAAATAAGTAGCTGAGAGAGTGGAACGTCTCACCAGTAGTCAGAAAACGTAATGTGACCGTAAGACGTTCACCGGCTGATATACTCTCTCGTAGATGGGTGTTCTGCTTCGAAATAAGCGGCGAGACAAGCTTCAATAAATAATGGAAGTTTTCCGTTGTCATACGAGTAAAATTCTTAAATTTCTTCAAGTCACCATCCCTCAATTCCGACATTACTTTCACGTAGCCTTCTGTGTCCCGTCGCTTCACGAAATCAAACACCCAGATTTTTTTTACGTTTCTTTGGGTTCTCTTCATCTTCCAACAAATACGCCCCCATATAATTATTGGACTTTTTTTTACGTTGGCGTGTTGTCATTTTTTCTTCAAAATCTGTTAAACTATTATATTTTCTTTATTTTAATCGCCGAACTGTCTGTCAATTCATATAATTTCTTTGAAAGCAATCTTTGGGCACCGACAACATTGTACAGATATTTTTGGCTGGACAAACTTGTATCTGGTAGACAAGTGTAATCGTTGTACAGACACAAGAAATAGGCCTGTGCGATTGACGTCATTTGTCTGGGCGATTTTTGTCTGTGATAGATAAAAGTATCTGTGACTTTTTTTTGTCTGCGCATTTTCTCTGTAAATGTAATTGTATGTACAGACAAGTCCGTCAGTCCATTTAAATGCACAAACTTTACACAGACAAGTTGCACAGACTATCTGTATAATTTGAGTGTAGTCTAATCGTAGCTTAAGGATCGCGAAAAATCGAAAAAAATATTATATATAAAAATCCAAATTCGGCGCAAATCGCCCGTCAAAATTTAAGGGTTGATTTTTTTTGGAATTATGAGAAATTACTTTCTTCATTATTCGTTTACGAACCATTTTGCGTTTTTAGATTTTTAAAATTTCGGAGAAAATGTCTGGGAAATCAGTTTATCAACTGAATGGTTCCCAAATTCATGAGAATTATAAGCAAATATTTTGTTTTCTTGAAAAATGATATTTTGAGATTCAATTGAATTTTATGTGAGAAATTTCGCGAAATTTTCTGCTAGTGAAATTTTGAAAATATTAAAAATTAAGAAAAATCTTGAAATTGAAAGATTTGATTGGTAAATCAAGAAATTTCTTGAAAATTAGATGGAAATCATATACAAAGTCATCTAAAATTGAAGTCACAAGAAAATATGAAATTTTCCTGCTTTTCTTTGGATCTCTCCGGAATTTTCCACAACTTATATGACTTTTCCTTGGTGATTACCAACTATCCCAACCTTTACCGTATTTTCGTATCTCCTCACTGACTTTCATCAACTTTAAACGAGTTGTTGATAAAATTGCCTTGACTTTCCCCTTCATTATTGGTACTTTTCGGGTTTTATTCCAAACTTCTGGATTTTCTGATTTTTGCCCGAACTATTTGGGCCCCGAAGAGACCAGAAAAATCAGAGAAAGTTACGCATTTAAGTAACAGTCCCAAAAATTGTCGTAGAATAGTAGGAAATGGAAATCGATCAATTAGTCAAGTCGAAAGAAATGGAAAAATTAACAACTTTTTTAGAATACATTAATTTTAGTCAATAATTTGAATCCTTCCAGTCACCTCCAACAAGCTCACAATTCCTTAACCCCAGTTTTGGGTCAGTTTCCAAAGTTTCATTTCGTGCTCTATTTCTGCCATAACGGGACGAATGTGACTCATTGCTCAATATCTTCTAATTTTGGCCACAACAAGTCACACTATGGCTAAAAATGGTTAATGCTTGTAATATGGTGACATAAAGTTGGGACGAAATAGTTAGTTTAGAAAAGCCAAGAAAAAAAGCAACGAGACGGTCACGTATTCAGAAATTCAATTTAAAAATTTAGAATAATTGAAAAGATTAGGGAAAGTCAGTACAATGAGGGAAAATAGAGTGTGGGAAAATTCAGAATTATTCGGTAAACAGTAGAAAAAATTAAGAAATTCAGGGAAATTCAATCTTGAATTTTCTCGATTTAAATTTGCTTTTTACTGAATTTAGATAATAGTTATTATGTTTAGTATTATAAACAATTTTGTTTTTTTTACAAAAATATTAATCGAGTTAGCAGTCCCGCGGGCCAATTGAATCGTTTAATCGCGCTGCAATTGGTCCACGGGCCGTAGGTTGTTCACCTCTGGTATAGAGTCGGCCAGCTGTTGGTTTTTTTTTAATTACATGTTATTATCACACCAACATGTCTATCGCGCTAACAAATCTCAGAAACACAATATCATATCTCGGCGGTACGAAATGAATGAATTGAACAACGTTGGGACATAATGAAAACTTATTTCCAAAGAGAGTGCTGGCTGTGCTGCCGAAAAAATGCGAATTTTTAAAAGAACATTCTGTTGAAATAATGCACTAACCGCGCCTAGCTATGGTTCCTAGGGACAAGGAAAGATACCATGTTTATGAACAATTTAATTATTTATTGAAAACCGATATTTAAGAGAAACACCTACTTGCTAATAAACATTTGGTACCTATGATATATTGTTACGTGTATATGGTTAGTACTTACGAACCTTCACATTCCATTTTATATACTTTATGTGAATTCCACATTTTATAACTAAAGAATTAAGCGCGTGAATTTTAATATGGTGCGATAAAATAGTATCAAATTGAACAACCGCGGTAAATACAAATTTCTCGGTAAATAATATTTGTGAAGATAGGAGGAATGAATGTTCAATAAGAACTTTAATTTTGTGGTTTTTATGAGAGGCTGACACTCTATTAATGTATTCCTGGAGAATGGCAATTCATAGAAAAAAGTTCAATAATGAAGATCAGGCCCAAATATATATTTGATAAATTTCTCATAGATCATGAAATCACAAAATTTGAAAATTGCCTGGAAATATAACCGTAGGGAGCTACACTATATACAAGATATACTATAACTTGTCCAGTCAATCCCATTCCGTAATTTTAATCCCATTTCGAACTCTAAGTATATGATGTAAAAAAAAGGAGATATAATTTCAAATTAAGCCCTTAAATATAAAAATATCTCCTAGCTAGCGTTTTGTTGAGAACCATAACAGTCAATATGCCAGGAAATACGCGGTGATAAACTAAACAAACTTAAGAGTCTGTCTTGCATTCGAAATGAATAATAATAAATTCCTTAAATTTTACCAAAGTGTTTGTATGATTATATTGCTGAATAAATATGTAAAAGTAAACTAAAGACCGACCAATGAACTCACTTGTTGATACAGTTTGAGGGAAAATAGCGTATAAAAATCCCTATGTGCACCTGAGATGACAAATTTGTGGAGATTAGAACTAAAGTTAGTAATAATGCCCGCGGTAATATTTTAGTACTTTTTACAGTGTTTATTACTTTAATGGGCACATCATTTAGTAGGCAAATTATTTGTCACATTTTAATGTTATCTCGAATAATTTGTCGTCTTAAACTGATAAAAAGTTTGTACGTGTATTGGGTCAGGTATAATTGTATACTTATTAATCCGTATGAATTATTTTGCTACTTCTAGACAGTCTAGTAATATGAAATTCCGTATGAAATGCCGCGACCTACTTCAACGTCTAGAGCTTCTTTTAAAAACTCATATTCATGGAAGCACTCTGAAACTAAATACGTCAGAAATTACTAACTGAAAACGAGAATTCTAACAGTATTTGCAGAAGAAGAAAGTAAGCGATATCATACCCTCGTTAATTTGATATTTTTCGTGAAAGGTCTGACGGTGGGCAAAACCATACAGATCACCCTGTCATTTGATGAATCCTATACGGTAATAAAGGGAGGTGTGGTGCCTATGGCAGAATGAATTTGAAGTTTGTCTGACTAAAATGGTTCGTTCTTTGAAAAAATATTCAACATGGTAACCCCAACTCTTTGGTTCGCTAACTCTTTTTGAAGATCTACACAAATATAAGTCCTTATCCCCTTAGTGTTGTTACAAAGCATTCCTATACCAAGCCGTACCTACACAGGATTACAGCTGAGAAAAGCATTTTGTGACTCTTGCACTGTCATCGAGAACGACTAGTTGCTCTTCTCGGGCTCCAAATTTTCTTGGGTGCGTATTTCTCCAAAGTTTACAATTCATTCATAAGGAAAAAATTGAGTGACAGCTGATTACTGAGGCTGTACGCTCCAGTTGCTGGGATCAGCCTGAATTAAAAAGATATGTTCTTTCATTCATACATAACGTTTTCAACGCAAAAAATTGGAGTAGGGTAGAATGGGGCGAAAGAGCCACTTTTGCACATTTTGAACTCTAGCTCAGAATCTAGAAGAGATAGGAAGTTCGGTTCTTCGAGGAAAATATAACCTAATCTTTTGCCAGTATTTTTCGAAATATGCAACTTCCAATCTCTTCTAAATTCTGAGCTACAGCCATTGTCCTCGATCCTTCCAAGTGGCCACCTGGTGGGGCGAAAGAGCCTTTTTGTTTAGCTGGGAAGTCATAAAAAATTGTAGTAAGTAAAAAAGCAAATAAATATTTTTTTAGAAGAAAACAACAAGAATTTATTATTTTGAACGATCAAAATTGGTACTTTTCAGATTTTTTCCTATATTTTATTAATCTTAGATGATTCACTGGAATTGTATTTGTAACTCGGCCGCCTGGACAGCATGCGTGCTGGTGTAACGCCACTTGGTCAAGGCCGTGGTTCTTTCTGTTTTTTCCTCTTTTCGTTTGTTTTTGACTTTTGGCTCTTTCGCCCCACAGCCAAATTTCGCGGCAAAATTACGATAATTCCTAAACCGCGAACCCCACCTCTAAACCAAATTTACCATTACAGAATTGGCAACGTGGTAGACAGACTAACGTATGACTTAAATGCGGCCTTCAACACTTCATGCCCAGCCAGTCTATCCCCTTATGGGAGTAAACACTGGTTCAATGGAGAGCTAAGGAAGCTACGGACGGAGATTAGGAAACTCTGGAAGAAAGGGAGGGAAGAAAACGCAAGTTCTGCATGGCAAACATACAGAACCTCATTGAATTCATATAAAAAAGAAATTAGGAGAGCACAACGCGATTGATGGAAAAACTTCTGTGAATCCGTTGAAGCTCCCAGGAAGCGAACAGGTTACGCAAGGTTCTCTCCAAGGATCCGATGATCCAGGGATGCCTAAAGAAACCGGACGACTCGTGGACAGAAACTAATGAGGAAACTCTTGACCTACTGCTGAGAACTCACATTCCCGGTTTTGTCAGTCCTTTGATCTCAACAGATAACACGTCTGACGAATCCGGAGAGTCCTACCCGGTAGTGTTAGAGCAAATAAATATCTTAATCGACAAAAGGAAGATCAGGTGGGCTATCAATTCTTTCAAACCATATAAATCTAGTGAATCAGATGGAATTATACCCGCCAAGTTTCAGAAGTCTTATGATTTTATTGAAACATGGTTAGTGAATATTTATAAAAGCTTCTTACTAACTGGCTATGTACCTAGAAGTTGGAGGAAAGTAAGAATAATCTTCATTCCTAAGACAGGAAGATCGGTTCACAACCAACCGAAAGACCTCCGTCCAATTAGTCTATCCTCTTTCCAACTGAAGACGTTGGAAAAACTGATAGATCTTCACATTAGAGAGTCGCCCAATATTAAACGACTATGTAGCGCACAGCACGCTTAATGCAAAGATAAGTCTGTAGAAACAGCACTACACGAAGAGGTGAATACCATCGAAAAGAGCCTACATTACAAAGAATACACTCTGGCAGCCCTCCTCGATATAGAAGGGGCTTTCAACAATTTAGGAGCTCACTCTATTCGGAAGGCCCTCAGGTGTTTCCAAGTAGATGACTTCCTCATACAGGGGATCAATCAAATGCTTCTCAGCAGACAAATTGAATCCACATGAGATGAAGCATCTGTAAGTATAACGGTCTCCAGGGGAGTACGTCAGAGAATTCTAGCATCCCTCTTGTGGGTCTTAAGTCTGGACAACATTCTTGCAGAACTCAGTCAAAAAAGAATTAATGTGACAGCATACGCCGACGATATGGTTATCATGGTGTCGGGTAAACTACTCGCGACTATAAGTGAACTGTTAGAATCGGCGCTAAAAGACCTTACTCTCTGGGCAGACAAAAACGGCTTAACAGTAAATCTTGCTAAAACCGAACTAATGCTGTTCACGAGGAAAAGGAAGATTTCAACTTTTGACCTACCCAAACTGAACGAATATCTCTCAAACTCTCTTCTGAAACAAAATATCTAGGGGTCATCCTAGGCCCAAAACTTCTATGGAAGAGAAACACGGAAGAGAGAACGAAAAAAGCTAGCAAAGATTTATTCGCTTGTCAAAAACTATTCGGTAGAAAATGGGAGTTGCGTCCGTACATTATTCATTGGATGTACACAGCGACCATCCTACCAATACTGAGATACGGTGCCCTGGTATGGTGGACAGTAACGGACACGAAGTCACAGTTACAAATGCTCACCAAATGCAGTTACAAATGCATTTAAATCAACGCAGACAGCGGCATTGGAAATCATCCTCCATTTCCTGCAGTTGGAGGTGTACATTAAATGTGTCGCTGCCAGATCTGCAATGCGTCTGACGAATCTTGGACTCTGGAAAGACATAAACCTTGGCCATGGCAGAATATTCTGCCAATTCGAGGGAGCAGTTAGATTAGATTAGATAGACCGACTATATCACAAAATGTTATGATTTCGATTCTCAATAAATCATTCAGATACCAGACCGGAAATCTTGGAATTCGAACTCTACTTTGGTAGACAACGGAATTCCTATCTTCACGGATGGAGCTAAAACGATTGACGGTGTGGCAGCGGGGGTTTACTCGGAAACGCTGCAAATCCAAGAGTCCTATTATAGACTACCGGATGGCTTCAGTGTTTTCCAGACCGAAATCCTTGCTATAAAGAAAACGGCAGAGCTGCTGAAAAGTAAAGAACTTCCTGACACCAGGATCACTCTATACGTAGACAGCCAAGCGGCAATCAAGGCCATGGCCTCAAACACAGTGGGGTCTATATTAGTTAATGACTGCCGGCTTGCTGTTAATGACATTAAGTCCAAGAAAGTAAACATCTGCTGGATCACTGGTCACAGTGGGTATGTTGGCAATGAGAAAGCTAGACTGGGCTCACCTTAAGTAAAGAGCTAGCTGATTTAACTGTGAAAATCCCACTACAGTTAGTTCTTAAGATAACATGGAAATCTAGGGACAGTTGCGTTATCTCTAGGCATCTTTGGCCTGAACTAAACATAAAACGCACTTCCTCTATCCTGAGGCTGAGCATATCGTCGATCAGAATATTGATCGGCATCATAACCGGTCACTGTATCATAGGTATAATGGCTAACAGATACGGGGTTGCGACAAATGATTTCTGCCGCAGCTGCAAGGATGAGGAGGAACAAGAAAGTATGAAACAACCCCTCATGAACGTCCAGCGCTCCAAGAACGACGGCTCTCAACCATAGGGTAATGGTTCTGCAGTGAACTTAAGGACGTAGGTAAGATGGACCCATTACACACTCTGACCTATGCAAAAAATTCTGGTTGGTTTGCCGACCAGTAATCTTTTCTTTTGTGGTAAAAGATTACGGTTGTAACCGTGTACGCAGGTATTGCAATGGACCTTACGGCCTAACGCGGAAGCGTGACACTACGCACAGCCTGCTCTAACCTAAATTATTTATATATTATTTGAATTTTAGGCGAAATCAGCGCTGCTGCTTCGACGGGAATCCTAAACAATGAATATCCCAAAAAAATTAATATCTCTGCACAAAATCGAAAGGGAAATGCAATACCAAGAATTAATAAACCACTGTTTACGAAATCTTAAGTCATCTTCTTTTCTAGAGGTGTAGTAGTGTGTCCCATAAATCTCATTAAAATTTTTTTAATGTCTCACCCCCTAAAATGTTTCTTTATAACATTGTTATTTCACATGTAAAATTTCAGTTCCTTTGGTTAATATTTAGAGGTCCCCCACGTGTTTGCTATTTCGGCTAATTTTAAAATTTTGCGCCTTCGTGCTAGTGAGAGGTTGGTAAGTTAGTACTTCTAATTAACACCATAATGTAATGGCTGACTGTGATTCACGTATGTGACAAATAGCAGCACAGTAAATTGTCGTTTTGTTCTTTTCTATTTTTTAAATAATGGCAACAAAGTCAACCCGAAGCAGTGATAATATCTGGTTCATAGGTCATACCAACGAAATTATATCTGGTGCCCGTCTTCAGGTCGTGACGTGATACGTAATTTTGTTTTTTACCATCGGTCTCAAATACTTACAATTCGGAAAAGTGCCGAGCAGGTACATAATCAGTTAGTGCCATTCTGGATAAAGTCACGACTTTCCATCAGGCAAAAATATCACATTATTCGAAAAATAAAAGAATTTTATGCAGAACACGTGTGACTGAAGAAGCATAAGACAAGAAATAACCCCACAGACCAAACAATACCAGCAAAAGTTCATTGATAAGCTGGAGAAACTATTCGACATTGGTCTCGCTAACAGCTAACAGCTGATTAAAAACCAAGAAGTTCGGCAGTTTCTGAAGTTGCACCAGGAGTCAAGAACTGGTACTACTGGACGTGTAGACAAGAAACTTGCTGAACAGGAAATACGGTCATCTCTACAAAAATAGCGATTTAATCAACGCCTAGCCGCTGTTGTAAGTCACCAACATGAGCCACGTTGCACCGGCATGCAAAACCAACGAACTTGATGAACCTAAACGGAAACGTATTGCATCTTCAAAAGTTTCAGCTCTGCTGGACAGGATTAATACCAGTATCAGAAAGTCAACAATGATTTTGGCGTCTTTAATCAACGGGGCAGAATGTTCTACATCTTCTGCAGTTCTTTCGAATAGTACCGTTAACCGACAATACCAGAAACGTTGTCGTGAAGGTGCACAGATAATTAGAGAAAATTATCAAGTTACCACATCAGTGGTACACTGGGATGGAAAGTTGTAAGTAGATGTGCCTAGCTATGATAAAATAGAACGGATAGCAGTTCCTCTTTAGTTGAAGGTACAACTAAACTTCTTCGTGTTCCAAAATTTACATCTTGCTCTGGCCAGGCAGAAGCTGAGGCAATTCGTGAACAGTTGCAGTCATGGAACTGCGATTATGTAGTCATCGATATGTGCTTCAATACGACTGCTTCGAACACAGGAACATTGAATGGATCCTGTGCAATTCTAGAGCGCCTCATTGGGAGAAATTTGCAAATCAGAGCTTGAGAAGAAATTTATATCTAAACAATTAGAAGAGAATCATCCTCGAGACGACTACAAGGAGCTTCTTACTCTTGCATCATTATTGATTGGGTTGAATATCGTAGCTACTTCAATTCGGAACCCTGTTTCACTTGAACTCATAGAGCTCGTTGGTTGGCAAGGGGAATTTATTCTATAAAAATCGAACTACTGCTAGAAGGAAATTAAACTGCGTTTCGTCTGACAGCTCATGAACTCCCAAGGACTTAAGAGATTTAACCGATTTGTTGCCTGCAACTGACGCATCAATCAACAATGTTATGTTGATTCAAAGATTCTAAAATTATGGTGATGAAAAATTGAAAACCATTCTAGGTACCTGAGCCCAGAGATAGAAATACTTGTTCTTTTCTATGAACATCTATCTCCTGAAGATAAATCATACATTATGCAACATAATCTCCACATTAAACGATGCGCGCACTTGTTAAAGTCACTTCCTCTTACAGTTCGTGATACAAAAATTTCTTGCAGCTTCTTTCAAGTTCTTGGTATAGTAGACAGTTCTCCTAATTGGTCCGTTGAAACTTGGCCCGACACGCAGAAGTTCAAGAAAGCTATAGATTTAGTTAAAAACTTGCCTTGCGTGAACGACTGCGTTGAGCGTGGTATTGCTATGATTCAGACATACAATGAGACCACAAGGGATGATGTGCAGAAGCAGTACCTACTACAAGTGATTGAGAAATATAGGAAACACTCAATCGTAAGGACCTTGCACATGACACATGTAGTTTTATAATTAAATATCCGTTTTGTATTACATATTTACTAGTGATGACCATCACTACCATTATTATTTACCACCTTAATGGGGTTTGGGGGACCCCTAAATATTATTAAATTGAGGTAAAATTTTACAAGTATTACTAAGTTAATGTAGTGAATCATGTAAGAAGGTGAGAGTTAATATTTTCAAACATTCATTTTTATTGGACACCCTAAGGTGTAGTGTACACTTTTTATTTGCATCTCTTTCTATCTAATCTCAAATTTGAAAACATTGGAGCGAAGTGTACACCAAACCTCTAGAAAAGAAGATGACTTTAGTTTAAAAGACTAAAATACGTGACCTTAAATGAATCAGTTCGATGAGTTCAGAAACCACAAATCATTAAATAGTTGATTTAACCACATGGATTTGAACTAAAAATCTACCTATTGCGAAACCAGCACGTCATGCAAATAGCAAGAGCCAGGCTATTTGCAATAATTGAGATAATTTACTGGATCAGGTGAAGGTCATTCATTTTTTGTTTATTTTAAATTATTAGAAAATAATGTTTAATTATCGCGACATCAATCTGAATAATAATAAGTGTAAAATATAATTAGATTTATTCGGTTTATCGATCGTCCACTCGTTCGCCCCCTCACATTAGATTTGAAACAGAACAAAAAAAACCGGACAATCTTGTTCCATTAAAGTATTTCATGAAGAATTCTCTTCTAAACGACCGAGACTTTGACGTCGACAAAAATTGACAATGTTTTAACTTTTTTTTCATTTTCGCTTAAATGTAAGAAAAAATAAAAATAACTTTTTTAAATATAGATTTCGATATAAAGATTTTCATTGCTTTCTTTGTTTACATAACATTCAGGCCGGTTCTATTATGAAATATAAAATTATGATGCCAAGGGTCAAGGTAAGCTAACTCTATATTGACAAACCTCAAATCGAAATCATGAAAATGCAAATTAGCAAAATCCATTAAATGGGAAAAATCGTTCTTTTGATGACTTATCCAGATGGATGCGATAAAAAAATGTCTTTTAGATAAAATGTTTAACGCAAGCAACCGAAAAAAATGAACGATGAAATTATTGGCTCGGTGCCCGTACAAAATTATTTCTAAAAAATTATGGGAATGCATTCCCGATATAGCGAATGAAAAAAGGGATGGCCGATATGGGTTGAAAAATTGCTATCGGTAGAAGTATTCCGTGAAATGATTTTCTTTCAATTTTCCTCGTCAATTGATTGTGGTTATGTAAACCAAAAATGAAAAAAAAAATGTATGAATGAAACTGGAAAACAGAACAATTTTTTTTTCTACTTACATCAGCATCTCCATCAGCATTGCCGTTATGTTGTTGTAATTGATTTAAATGCAGTTGTTTATTCTCCATTTCAAGATGAACGATTTTTTTTCCACTGCCTGCAAGTTGATTATGTTCTGTGTTGGGACTCGCTTAGAAGAGTTTGGATTTCTTACGTCCGTTTGGCCAGCAACCTGGAGGGATTCTTTTAAATCGGTATTCACAGTAAATGTCCGGAAGTTACCATCCGTTCTACGGATTTTTCCGAAGTCTCTATTAAAATTCCAATTTGATTTTTACTGCAGGGAATTCTTTTTTTTTGCTTGGGTAGAAGAGAAATTGATCAGTAATATTTATAGGCAAAAACAAAAAAAAAAACAACAAAACGGATGACTTATAAATTTTACACATGCAATCAGACAGCCTCTCACTTCCCAGTTGCAGATTGCAACCCTTTTTTTGTACCACACTTCAAACCACACGAAATATCATTAGAATTTTCATTTGCTTTCTTTCTTTTTATTCATTGGAGCTTTGTTTACTTCTATTTTTTTTATTCTTGCCAACTCTTCTCTACCCGGATTATCTGCGTACGCATCTTTTTTCAATAATTTTCGAATTCAATTAATTTAGAAACCCGAATCTCGACTGCAGTTGCAATTTGAAAGACTTAACTAAATAAAAACTGTTAAAACTAAAACAGGAAGAAATAATTCGGGAAACACACGAAAACCCTATGAATGGGAGCTCTATAAAGCCACAACGAAAAACCAACACTCAAAAGCTGACATGGCAGATGAAAAATTTACATAAAAATATCCACATCCCAAAGTTATTTATAAATACAATGACAGTTGGCCAGCCATTTATTTTCTAGAAAAACCTCACGCATACATCAACGTTTGCTACACACTCTCATTCTATGGCTTGATTTTGAATGAAATCGTTTTTTTTTACTCAGGCAACGGAAAACTGCAAAGCAATAGATTGACGTTCCATGTAAAAAAAAACCATACCCATGCACAATAAAATTTACAATGCACCGCTATTTTTTTCTCTTCCTGCTGTCAAATTTTTTCTTTTTTTATTAATTATCCCTTTTTTCGTTAATTTTCTTTTCGAGGTGTAGCCGTTCTGAACCCGATTTTCACAATATTCCTTGTTTGTTAAATAATGTTTTAGTTACAAACAAAAGTGAAACTTTTAAAACAAATAACTAAGAAATTTTAATAACTTTTCTCCACACTAATTTTTTTTTATATTTCTTTACACCATTTGACAGTTGACATCAGTGCTAATTGTAAATAATTATAACAGTGGCTGCAAATCTAATGATTGTGAATATTTAGGTGAGGATTCTTATTTTCTTTAACTAAGTTAATATAAAAATACTATGAATCCATTCTGCTCGGAATCAGTATGGCCAATTTGGCATTTTCCGTATTTATTTAGCCCTTTCCAATTTCATTTACCGGCAAGAAAAAATTAAACTATTATTTGTTCTTAAAAACTATATTCATTGCTTACAACAATTCCTAATTATTTTTGCTATATAATTAATATGTCACAGTTAATATGGAGGGAAACAAATCGGTACGCAAGGAAATGTCTTGATTCAAATTTGTCGAACAAACAGACAGTCCTATTATAACATTTCTGTACTCTAGGCAAAATTTCGACTACGGACCCCTTCGCTGGGCATATGTGGAATCAAATTATCAAACCTAGATTTTTGGTTTTTACTCTTACTAGTTTTTAGGAGAACTATATACTATTGCGATTGAATTCACTTAAGGAGTAGGTCACTTCCTCAACCATTTTTCATGCAAAATACCTGATTTTCATGTACCTTTTTCTAAAAAACTACTGGGCCGATTTCTTTGAAATTTTGTACACATGTTCTTACCTCCAAAGTAAACCATTTAAGCAAAGGAAATTTCCTTAAGTTGAGCGGTGGAATTTTAAAAAATGTAAGAAACTCGTAAAAATGTTCACCATCTTTTTCGTGTCATAATTCAGAATCCAATTAATATTTTTAAATTTCCTCTGCTTGAAAGGTTTAGTTTGGAGGTAAGAACATGTGTACAAAATTTCAGAGAAATCAGCCCAGTAGTTTTCTAGAAAAAGGTACATGAAAATCAGGTTTTTTGTATGGAGAACGACTGAAGAAATGACCCCCTTAAGGAGGTAGGATAACTAAAATGAAAAAAAAATCGATTTTTTCTTATTTGAGTTTATTAGTCTACACTCATTTCTGCGCAGAACTGTCCAAATCGCAATGCTCTACTATTAATAGAAGTGTTCAAAATATGAGGACAATTTGGGTATGTCGATGATGTATAATATTAAGTGAAACTTTTTTAGTTTTTTGCTTCTCCTGAAAAGTAATATTTTTTTATTTTAGGTACCTTTTTCCCAGTAAATACAAGACATATCAACCCAATTCTTTTTTTGTTTTTAAGGTGGTACAATTTTCTGTCGTTTGTGTGCTCAGTTTTTCAAAATTCCCTCTAGATTTTAAAATATTTTAAACCGAATCATGCGAAAAAAACAAATTTCAACATGCTATAAAATCCGTAATTTTTTTTTAAAAATCCTCCAGACAAACTTCTTATTTTATAGCCAAGATAGAGCTTGCAAAATTTGAAGAGAATCGGTTGAGTAGTTTTAGAGAAAAAGGTACCTCGATTTTGTATGAAAAATGGACAGTTCAACTTTGGATTATTACATGAGATGAGATTATTATTGTTTTTAAACTACTGTAAATACCACTTATTTGCTGACGATTTTCAGGTTTATATTACTAGGCATTTGGATAATATATCAGGTATTATAGCTAACTTTAACCGAGACCTTCAAGCAGTATCAAATTGGGCTAATAATAATGGGTTAACTTTGAATTCTAAAAAGTCCCAAACTATAATTTTTAAAAAAAGGGGAATTGTCCTTGATGGTATAGTGCCTGAAATCTATTTGAATAGTCAAATTATTCGACCTCTCGATAAAGTTATTAACCTTGGTGGGGTATTAACTAGAGATCTTAATTGGAATGCCCACGCCTCGAAAATTTCTAGATCATTTCATGCTGGGTTGCATTGTTTACGTAGTTTGCCGATTTACGCATGAAATTGGTGTCAGCATTGCTAGTGCCGCACTTTTTGTATTGTGACACTAGTTTTTTAAACTAGACAGTATGTCAAAAATAGATTGCAAATGGCATTTAATTCATGTATAAGATATATTTATAAACTTCGCAGATTTGATCACGTTAGTTCTTTTACCAATGACCTGTTAGGAGGTAGTTTAGAAAATTTTTATTTGTATCGTTTCCTATGTTTCGTTTTTAAAGTTATGCATATGTATATTCCTCCATACCTAAGTGTTTTAATACAACGTATACCATCTCAGAGAGCACCTAATCTGGTAGCCACTAACCGGCATACGGCAACACTTGGATAGGTGGCTGCTAAGACTTGGAATTCTCTTCCATTAAGCATTAACCGAATTACCAATTATAATGAGTTTCGCGCATGCATATGGAATAGAGTTTCTATGAGTAATTAATCTAGTTCTTCATATGTGATTTGGATTACTAAATCGGTTACCTTCTACAACTTGTGTTTATTTCCAGCTTGTCCATCTGAATGCCGAAAATCATAGTGGCTACATAGTCTTCCTACATGATTAGCAAATTGGATCCCCATATTGTTGATTTGGAGTTATACTGCCACTGAGTTATTTATTATATAATTTGTATATATTTTATTGATTTTATTGATTTTCTTACAATAATTTAATTGATTGCTTGTTATATACTCTAAAGTTTTTCTCTCTTTTTTTTAAATTATTATAGTTGCTTAGCTGTTGTCCGCCGCTATTATTGCTGCTAGTGCATCATTTTGCTGAACTTTGGCTTGCTCTCCATAATATGTGCATTCTATTTTTGTGTGCCCACTTTGTGAGCTCGCTGAATTGCGGTGATTTGGTCGTTTATGTGTTAAGCTTGTGTTATTGCCTCCTATTCCTATTAAATTAGCTCTGGGACAAGCGCGTGGTCATCTATTAAATTAAATTTTTGGGCTGGTTGGCGACTTAAATGACAGTTTCAGTTCAGTGAATGTGTTATGGTTGTCACAGCAGTAATAGTTTGGACATATGCATTTAATAGTATTGAAACATGTAATTTAACGGTTTTGAAGCTTAAATTTAAATGTATTACCTTAAATGTATTAAAAATGTATAGGATCAAGCACGAATAATTCGTAAGGATTAAGCTTGAACTAGATCTTGTTGTGCAAATAAATAAATATAAATACAAATACAAATGATATTTCCCCTGATTTTGAAGAATCATCCTTTGGACGACGTCTTTTTGATTGATAATTTTTGTCAAATTATTTTCCCATCAAGTTGTATTTATTACAGTTTAAATAATATTTATTGTATAAATTTACGGTCAATATATAAAATCTAGATAATATGGTGGGTGGAAATTTTTAAAAACTAATCTCAATAATTATTAATTTGATAAAATACTTACTTTCGTCAGAATATTCTTCATTCTGGTATAAATTACTTATTTCATCCATTATTTTGTCCGTTTTTCATTACCAACCATAATTACAACATTAAAAACATTCATTTTTTCAGATATTTAATGTCAAACGTGATAACATTAGACGTGATAACGTGGCTCGTGTAATGGCTTGCATCGGAAAATTTGAATATCGGACATCACGACATTTATTTGAGATTTCCCGATAATTTTCTTCAGATCCAAAAAAATGTAATGATGCAGAAAGTCTATAAATTAGTTGAGAAAAAATAAAAAAATATCAGAAATAAACTTTTCGTATAAAACCTCTGCAAAAACTTAAAAGCTCCCAGAATGCTTTATTTTCCGAACCTTATTTATTACGTCTTAAAACCTATTTTCTATCCCGATAATGATATTTTAACGAAATTTCAAATTTCCACAGGAAACTTGTCCAAACTATTAAAAGCGCTAAGAAAGCTCTAGGTTTCGAATTTTTTTTTTACGTTTTAATATCTATTTTCTATCCAGATATCGGTCCTTTCACGAAATTTAAAATTTTCCCCAAAAAAATGCTTCGAAAGTCTCGAAAGCTCATTGAAGGCATATAGGGGTAAACAGTATAGTTGTTGGACACATACCAGTGATTGTACAAATTTTTTAAAATAAGTAATTATAAGGATTTACTGAAGTAATTCTTTGTAATTTAATTACTATTTAAGCATAGTATTT
>JANTOP010006073.1:0-16760 GCA_027564815.1 Symmerus nobilis
AATAAACTTTTCGTACAAAAGCTCTACAAAAACTTAAAAGCTCAAAGAAAGCTCTGAATTTCCCATCCTAATTTTTTCGTTTTAAAATCAATTTTCCATCTAGATTACAGCCCTTTAACCAAATTTCAATTTTCCAACGAAAAGAATTACAAACGTCTAGAAAGCTCATCAAAAGCTTAAAATAAAAAGTTTTTTTTATATAGTTTTGAATCTAATTTTTATCCGATTCATTATTTTTAATGAAATATGAAGTTTTCGAAAAAAAGCTTTGCAAAATTTAAAAGCTCAAAGAAAGCTCTAATGTACGATCTCAATTTTTAAGATTTTAAAATCATTTTTCCATCTAGATTACCGACTTTTAACGAAATTTCTAATTTTCAAAAAACTAATTACAAACGCTTAGAAAGCTTATCGATAGATTAAAATAAAAAGTCCGCTTTACATACTTTTGAATCTAATATTCATCCGATTCATTAATTTTAAATAAAATATTAAGTTTTCGAAAAAAAGCTATGCAAAATTTAAAAGCTCATAGAAAGCTCTAATTTCCGATCTCAATTTTTAACGTTTTAAATTCAGTTTTCCGTTCAGATTACCGACTTTTAACGAAATTTCTAATTTTCCAAAAAATAATTACAAACGTTTAGAAAGCTCATCGAAAGCTTAAAATAAAAAGTCCGTTTTATATACTTTTGAATCTAATTTTTATCCGATTCATTAATTTTAAATAAAATATGAAGTTTTCGAAAAATAGCTATGCAAAACTTAAAAGCTCAAAAAAAGCTCTGATTTTGGAACCTAATTTTTAACGTTTTAAAATCAATTTTTCTTCTAAATTACAGCCTTTTAACGAATATTTAAATTTTCGAAAGAAAAGAATAACAAACGCCTAGAAAGCTTATCGAAAGCTTATAATAAAACGTTCGTTTTATATACTTTCGAATCTCATTTTCATCCGATTCATTAATTTTAAATAAAATATAAAGTTTTCAAAAAACAGATATGCAAAACTTAAAAGCTCAAACTCTAATTTCCAATCTCAATCTTTAACGTTTTAAAATCATTTTTCTATCTAAGATTACAGGAAATTTCCAATTATAGACATTTATTAGAAAAATTGCGATTTAATGTGGAAAACCACACCAAAATTCGAGGATTGATTTTTTAGAAAATTCGAGAAATTAATTTCTTCATTATTAGCTTGGAAACAATTTAATTAGATTTTCCACAAGCCAAAGAAAATGTTTAAGAAAATTCCGTACTTCTACAGAACGACCCGAAAAATAATGAAAACAACAAGCAAATGTTTTCATGTCTTAAAAATCGATTTTTGGCACAATTTTAAAAATATAACTTGTGAGATAACCCCTTAAAATATTTATATCATCAGCTCTAATAAATCATTCTCTAAATGGATCGGAGGTGAAATTTAGACATTTTTAATTTTCAACGAAATTATAGATATTTTTTAGAAAAATGACGATTTAATAATTTCACGCCAATTGAATCCTTGTTAAAATTCGGGGGTTAATTTTTTATAAATTTCGAGAAATTAATTCATTTATTTGATTATTTGAAAACATTTTTGCGTAATTAGATTGCCCAACCCCGAAGAAAATTGGATTTAAATCAGGATTTTGAGACTTTTATAAATTTATGTAAATTTTTGAAAATCGGAATATTTTCTCGAAATCAAAAAATTTATAAAAATTTAAACTGTCGAATTTTTATCAAATTTTTTTGAAAGTATATATCCTGTATATAAGTATTTTCAAAAAATTATTTATAAATTACCGGATTTACCTTAGCCCTATTCGAAATTTTTAGGAGACTTCTTCAGACGAAGTCTCTATCACTTGGTTCATCTCCTTACTATTTATAATCGTATTCTGAAAGGAATGAAAATTAAAAATATTAAATTAAAATATTGGATAAAAGAAAATATTTAAAAAAATTTAAGGATCCAGAGAAAATTAAATTAAAATAATTATTTCGCTATTATATCAAATTTCGAAATAATCGTAAATATGTCTGACGCCTCCTGTATAAGCGAGGCGATAAAAAAAAAATATCCAAGAATGGACGAATAGTAAGCTAATACTCTAACAAGTATACTATGAAATTCTATTTTTAGCACACCTAGTCCCTTGATAATAACCCGAATAAAAAGGATTTGATAACCCAGGAGATATGATACTCTTAATCAAAAGTTTAGATCGAATGAAATAAAAAATCTCTGAATAAGATAACTTATTCTACTATGTAAGGAAATTACTAGATAAATTTAGAAGGAATTTGAAAAGATTATCCCAAAAATAAAATTCATTCATAAAAAGGAAAATCCGAATCGAAATCTTCAATCTTCTCCGATATTGAAATTATATAAAATTGAATAATTTCAAATCGATTTAAACAGTATCATTTAAAAGCTGTCGTTATTCACTACTTATTCTCCCAATAATCAATTAATATAATAACCGGTTTTTTTTTAAATAATATTTTCAACAATAATTCATTCTAAAATTAAAATAAATGCATTTTTTCCTTGACCAGATAACAAATAATCGAAAGCAATTAAAGAGTCTTTGCTCTTATGATAAAAGTGGTCGGTAATAAATATATATACCAGACTGTTGGTCTACTAAATTATCCTGAAATATTCCTTTAAAATACCGAGAGGAAAATCGTCGAGTTAAAATAAATAAAATTAGAATTTTTTTTGTTTTAAAAAAAGAAAATACCCCGACGTGTGAAAATAAACGGTTAAAATATTCAGCTAATAAATAATGCGATACAGTGCACATCGGTTGAAAATTGCATTATTGCTCTATGTCGTTACCCATATATTTGAACCGATAAATTGTCATGCCATTTGTATTGTAGAATTTATGGCCGGCCATATGGCCGAGGGATTGAAAGAAATGTCCATTAATGGGATGGAATATTGTGCTTACTTAGGTATTCCGTATGCTCAACCACCGATTGATGAGAGACGATTAAAGGTATAGTTCTATCAGATTTATTAGATAGTTAATAGGTTTGGATAGGGGGCCTACTGATGGGAGACTACTAAACGAAATTAAAAAACCGTAGCATAAGAGATGATAATATGGCATATATATGGTAATACGTTCAAGTCCATCTTGAATGGATCCATTAAACCCATCGAATATCTGAAAATAAAAATTCAATTATTGATTCAATAGAATGATTAATTACACAATAAACATACCTTTAATTGGGTTTGCTTAATTTCTGCTACTACGACCCTTAATCAACAATTAAAAAATCAAATCTCTGTTCTGACCCCAATTATTACGAATTTCTTTTAACTGTATCACCTGAAATTAAAAATTAATTAATCAATAATTCATATCTACTCCTAATCAGCCTCCAGAACCATATGAACCGTGGACGGGTTCTCGACAATTTTTCAATGAAAGTAAAATGTGCTCTCAATTGCCGTATGACAAAAATACGGTTGGAGAAGATTGTCTATATCTGAATGTGTACACCCCACAAATCACCCGATTTGTGGATGGATGGAAGGATATGGCAACGGTTATTTGGATCCACGGTGGTAGTTATACGGTTGGATCGGGAACAAGTGATGGTATGAGACCAGATTATTTCATTGAATCGGTATGTTAATTAAAATCATCTCGATCTACAAAATTATTAATTTTATTAAACAAATTTATTTAAGAGCATAATCGTCGTTACGGTAAACTATCGTTTAGGCGAATTAGGATTCGATTTTGATCGAACGAAAAATATAACCGGCAATTTTGGATTAAAAGACCAACGGTTAAGTATGAAATGGACATATGATAACATACCGATATTCGGTGGTAATAATACAAATATAACATTAATGGGTTGGAGTGCTGGATCAGCATCCATAACATATCATTTATATATGGCACCGGAACCGAATGGAAATTTATTATATCAACGTGCTATTCTAATGAGCGGTACAATGTTAGCGCCATGGGCATTCACCCGAAACACAACCTTATGTTCGGCTGATAAATATTTTAAATTTTTCGGTACAAAAACGTATTGTTTTGGACCCGTTCTTGATATGGATATCATTGACTACGAACCAAATGATTTAATTATTTCAAATCGGAAACCGACAATCAATGTACCGATTATAATTGGACTAACATCAAATGAATCTCTTTATGAAAATAAAAGCTTTGAAATTGAAAATATTGTTTTACCATTAAAAAATCGAACGTTAATTAATGAAATTTTAAATTATCTACAGAACGATTCAACTTATGAATCCGTTAACGTTCGATACGATTTTCTATACATACTGCAATGTATCATTGAAGAAGGATATTCAACAATTCATTTTGCTAAATTGTACGCTGAACAAAGTTCCCAGCCCGTCTATACGTATAAATTTGATGTTATCGGGAAACTGAATGCAAAGAGTTTGGGGGAAAAAAATGGGGCACAACATGGTGATGATTTAGGATATCTATTCGCTACGTATGTTGAAAAGTATACGAATACTGGAAAATCGGTAAGCGATATCCCAAAAGAAATGGAAGTGGTACGAAAAATGACCGCTTTATGGACGAATTTCATCAAATTTGGGTTAGTTTATCTACCTACTTACAAATCTATCTAATTAATCATTTATTTTTACAGAAATCCCACCCATCAATTTGATGAAAATTTCAAATGGTTACCGTACAATAAACGGTCACCACAATGGTTAAACATCAATTGGAATTTAACAATGGAACGAAATTGGTTCGAACAGAGTCCCGAACATTATCGAATCGCTTACAATCTATGGAACAAAATCTATACATGTTTATATCGGCTCGATTGCATCGACATTCTTAAACAATTAAATGAGAAAATTATTTTAAGTTGAAATTTAAATCGGTAAAATGGATTTTATTTCAAAATTTTTAAATTGAAAAATGAAATTCAAAAAAATAAATCAAATGAACTTGTTTGTTCAGAGAGAATAACGGAAAATAAATCATATGATTTGAATTCGCAATATAAATCGTTTATATATAATATGGTGGATGTGGGGGGTGTGTTGTGTTGAATAATAATCTACGATACGTCCTATCCAATCCCATTCATTCTTCACTTGACATTTTTTAAATGTTTTTTACTGGTCATATGTATATTGAACATAGCTTCCGTGTCCCTCGTTATGTTGCACAATTTACAATAGTAGCAACCAGACGGTGTACGATAAATTGAATTATCACGGTTTATGGTTGGTGGTACAGCGGGAACGGTAGATATCCCATCCGATTGTTGTACCATATTTGAACCGTTTTCATATAACGGTTGATAGATTGTATTCCGATCGTTGTTAACCCCAGGAACCGACTCTAAACTATGACGAATTGTATCGTATGGACCGGCGGCTGGAGGTGCAAATCCTAAAAGAAAAAGTTAATTTGATTAATTTGTAAATCTAATTATTTCCATTTTATTTTATATTTTTTACCAAACGATTTTAATTTCTTTTTATGTTTCACACCTTCAAAGTGAACCTTTAATTGTGGTTCGGATGTAACACTGATATTACATATGGGACAATATTTCAATGGATCGGTTGTAATCGGACCCACTGCTGGTTTTTTTATTTCTTCAGATGGCATTGGTATAGTTATTATGGGTGGTGGTGGCGGTAATGGTGGTTGTTTTGGTAACGGTTTAAACGATTCCCCAATACCGAAACGTCCAGTTGGATCCGGTTTTGGCTTTGTACAACTAATGGAGGAATGGAGAAAATTACCAATTTAAATGTTTAATTCCAAAACATTGTTAATTTAAAATTGTTAATTAAAACTAAACCTTTCGGATTGGCAATTAGTTAATTAGACTGAGAATTTCTAATTTTTAATTGAGCATAGATATTTTTTACTGAACCGGAAATATTCTTTAAATTCAAAATACAATCGTATACTGAATAAGGATGATAATAAATTAAATGAATTACAACGGATCAGCAAAATTGGTTGAGGGGGAGGAATGTTGTGTCCCACAGTACAAAATAGTATAGTAAAATTTAAATTTACTACCTGGGTATTAAAATTAATATTTAAATGAAGACTTTGATAACCAAAATAAATATAAAATGAATATAATAAACCAAGGACATGTCAATTATTATAGCAAAATATTGCATTTCATTTTGTTATTTTCAACAATTATTTTGAATAAGTAAATTTTATTAAATTATAATTAAAGTAAATTAATATTGATGTAAATAATAAACTCAAAATATATATAATTAATTAATAAATATAAATTATATAAATTAAATCAAAAAAATTATTTATATTAAATTTGCAATTACGAGTTAAGTTCATCGATTTAATTAATTTAATAATTCATTTGCTTTTCGTAAGATTCCTTTCCCAAATCATATAATACAGACCCCTGAAATGGGATAAATGGCAGTTGAATAAAAATGTAAAAGATCTTGTGGGGCGAATAATATAATATGAGCTTGAAATCAATTAAGGGATCTGATTCACATTCTTTTATTTTATTTTACGGGTGTAATCTTTTAATGTTAGTCCCGGTAAAAGATTCACCTCAAATGGTATTCATAACTAATTTTATTTGAAATATTATTTTCAACAAAACTGGTTTTTAGTTATAAATTATTAAAATTATAAAAATCCTTTCTAAAAAATTTATAAACAATAAATAAAAATAATTTCAAGGCAGCGCTTTATGTTCCTATATCAAAAAGCATCCCAAATACCCGAGTGCCGAGTGGGAATTTATTTTTGTGACCATTCTTTACTACCGCTGGCCGCTGGTACATATTAGACATATAATTGAATAGAGATATTGGGAATGTTGGGAAAAATTCAGAAAACGTCAGTTTTCTCCCGATTTGACTGAAAATTTTTTCATGAATACCTGATTAGCAAAACCAAATACTAATTTCAGGATTTTGAAAAAATATTTTTTTTTGAACCAATTGTGACCTTGGGAAAATTTATCAATCAATTTTCTGGACGTTATTCGGTCGGTCATCATTTTGGAAATTAATTTCTTATTAAGGAAATTTCGTTCAATTTGACTTAAATTATTTTTCCTTAATTCTTCATTAGGTAAACCAAAATCTGATTTCAGGATTTTGAAAAAAAAATTTTTTTTGAACCAGTTGTGACCTTGGGAAACTTGATAATTTTTTCTGCATTTATCTATCAATTTACTGGCTGTTTTTTCGGTCATTATGTGGAAAATTAATTTTTTTTATTCAAAAAATTTCGCCCGATTTAACTTAAATTTTTTGTGAGCCAGTTGGGACCTTAAAAAAGTTGATCATCGATTTTCTTGCTATTTTTCTTTAAATTAATTCTTTTTAATTCAATTTTTATTAAGAAAATTTTATTCGATTTTGATAAAAAAAAGTTTAACTAGATTTATGAGCGGAATAAAAAATAAATTTCAAAATTTAGTTTGGAAAGTTTGGAAAAATTATTCATTTTCTTCTATATTTCTGTCTATTTTTTCCAGGGCTGTAGAGTAAAAGTCGGAATCGGTATCAGAGTCGCGGAGTTGGAGATATTTTACATATTCTGCAAAACGACTCCGACTCCAACATTTTTTTTCAAAAAAATTCAAAAAAATTTTTTCAAAAATAACCGGGTTTAAATAAAATGTTTACATTCAAGTCAACGTGAACCATTTATTTTCAGAATTAAGAGTAATAAAATCGGACTTGAGAGCACCAATGAAGGCAGACCTCATGAAAGGTATTTTGTTCCTAAGAACAAATCAATCGAATATATAATTATCGTTTTTTGAAACGTTTTTTTAAATGCTACCTACTTATGACCAATGTAGCCTTTTTAAATATTCATAAACTGAATGTTATAAAAGTGCATAACTCATTTTAGAATGAAGAGAAGTTGAAGAGAATAACGTAACTCAATTTCACATAGCATTTTGAAAACAAAAATTGTTCTCCTTAGCCTAAAAAGTATGAAAAAATCCCTATTTTTCCAAGCGAGAATTTCCGTATATCTCGGATCCATGAACTCAAATCAAATCTAGAGAAAAATTTTACGAATTAATTAATATCGATTTTCGACGTCATTTTAAAAATAAAAATTGTAGGACAACTCTTTAAAATTTGTATGTCATTAAATAACCCAGATCATCCTTTAAATGATTCCATTTCGAAATTTAAAAATTTTAATTATAGACATTATCTCAGAAAGTTAAATTTTTAATGTTTCGTCCCCTTAAACGGCCATCAAAATTCGATGGTGAATTTATTTTCAAAAATTCTTCTAACGCATTTTATTCCATAATTATATAGAAACAATTCTGTATGATCAAATTCTAGAAGATAATTTTATGGGACTTCATTTTTGTTCGTGATAGTCAATGAAATTTTGAAAAATTCTGAGCAAAATCGTCGAAAATCTGGATCTGAAAACAATAATTTTTTAATAAAATTTTCTCTTTATATAAATTACATTTTAAATTGATTTTTGATTAAACAGATCCGGTTAATTAATTAGCCATATCTACAGTGATGAAGGAAAGTGACATCAAGTACTGCTTAGCTGTTAAATAAATATTTTCCTGATTAGCAGCTCAGCTGCCCAGAAAAAATTATTTCTTAGCCGTGGGTGGAAAATTCAACTAAATTTTCTAAATTCTTGGAATCAGCTCCCCAGAAAATAATAATTTCTATTAAATTATTTAAATAATTGACCTTAGCTGCCCAGAAAAAATTATTTCTTAACACTGGGTGGAAAATTCAATTAAATTTTCTAATTTCTAATTTTCTTGACCTCAGCTGCCCAGAAAAAAATATTTCTATTAAATTATTTAAATAATTTAGCTCAGCTTCCCAGAAAAAAATATTTCTTAACGTTGGATGGAAAATTCAACTAAATTTTCTAAATTCTTGGTCTCAGCTGCCCAGAAAAAAATATTTCTATTAAATAATTTAAATAATTTAACTCAGCTGCCCAGAAAAAAATATTTCTTATCGTTGGGTGGAAAATGCAACTAAATTTTCTATATTTTTTTCCTCAACTGCCCAGAAAAAAAATATTTCTTGGAAAATTCAACTAAATTTTCTAAATTCTTGGTCTCAGCTGCCCAGAAAAAAATATTTCTTATCGTTGGGTGGAAAATTCAACTAAATTTCCTAAATTCTTGGTCTCAGCTGCCCAGAAAAAAATATTTCTTAACGTTGGGTGGAAAATTCAACTAAATTTCCTAAATTCTTGGTCTCAGCTGCCCAGAAAAAAATATTTCTTAACACTGGGTGGAAAATTCAACTAAATCTTCTAAATTCTTGACCTCAACTGCCCAGAAAAAAATATTTCTTAACGGTGGGTGGAAAATTTAACTAAATTCTTTAAGTTCTTGACCTCAGCTCCCCAGGAAACGATATTTCTATTGAATTTAAATAATTGAACTCAGCTGCCCTAAAAAAAACGTCCGTTACGTTAGTGGGCGATTTTCAGATATTTTTTTAAAAGAAATTCACCATTTACGGGATTTATTTGTTGGGATTATTTTGAATGAGAAATGAAATTGTATTCAAAATATATTCGCTTGCGTTCTAACTCTAGTGCATCAGGAATTAATTAATTAATTAAGTTTTGTGATCTAGCAAAATTTTAAAGTCGGGGCCAACCCTCCCAATAATTTTGTAATTTTAATAATTAATTAATTCAATCAATTTTCTTTCAAAATTGATCAAATTATTTCTAAGTAATTAACGACGAGATTTCGTTGGGAAAATTTTCTTTAAAAATCAACCGTTTTCATATATTTGTTCTGATGCACGCCCTCTGATTTTAGGGGCGTCCATACATGGGGTACATCGGAAAAATGAGTAATTCAATTCAATTCAAATAGTAATTTTCCATTTTCAATTTTCCTCCATACCGATTTCTATTTTTGATTTTTGAAATTCAAACTTTCCTGACATCTACCTGAATTTCCAAATTTCTTCATCGAATTTTCGCAACATTTTTCTGGATTTAATTACATAACATAGTTTCGCACGACTTTTCTCAATATTTTCCGCATTGTCCGACTTTTGTTCCAAGAAAATTAGAAAAAAGCGGTAAAATATCGGGAAAAGTTCGAGAAATTAAAAAAAAACGTTAATAAAAATCAGGAATAAAATTAGACAAGTTCAGAAACCTCGAGTAAAGCTCAATCGGAAAAATGAGGAAATTCAAGTGAAATATTGGGACAAATCGGTACTAGGTCCGGAAAAAATCGTTAAAATATCAGAAAATTAAGAAAATACCAGGAAAAGTCAAATAAAGAAATTTTAAAAAATCAAACAAAAGCCTCCGAATTCTGAAAATATCAGGACAAATCAGAAAAACCTAAATAAAGTTCGGAAAAACTCGAAAAAAGGTAAATCAAAATTCGATAAGCTGGAAAAAAATTAGAGAAAGACAGATAAGTCTGGAAGAGTAAGTAAAAACCCTGTAACAACTCGGAAAAGGTCGGTAAATTATCGACTTGAAAAACCGAGAATTGGGGGGTCTAGAATTTAAAATTCTAAGTCATTGAAAAAAATATGCGAGACTATTTATCGATCGTCAAAAATTCGAATTGATTACAGATTAATTACGAAAAGTGAGATTTAATCGAATAATATTTTTTGGGGATATTAAAAAGGTTAAAAGAATTTCGCTCTTAAAATTACTGGATTAATTTGGAAAATTACTGAAATTTATTTGGAAAGGTAGCTTTAATACGGCCGAAGTTTTGAGATTATTGACGATTAAGAAGTGTTTTATTCATCAAATTTTGTTTGATTAAATTGGAAATATAAATAAGAGACGCCCGCGAGTCTCGCAATTATCGTAAAATTAAAAGGAAATTCATAGAATTGGGTAAACTGATTTAGGACGTTGAAATAGAATAAAATATCATTACAAATCAACAACTTATTTCTTTACTTAAATCTATGTATTACTACGATTAACTAATATAATTATTAGAATTAAATCTAAAACTTACACTCGAATCCATTTACCATCGGTTCCATAATATCCGGAACCAGTGGGATTAACCCGTTGTGCAACGACCCTAAAAATAAAGAACAAGAAACGAAACAAAGCCAAAAAGAAAGAAAACAAAAATCGATTAATAAAAATTGATGCCAATAAATTCGCTTGATATCCATTAGATTTCTTTATCATACATTCTATGCCGCTTTCCCAAATAATGTTGACTAGCATGTTGTAAAGAAGTCAATGGCAAATCACAATCGGGACAATGAAATGCATTTGGACCGACAGGTCCATCTTTCTGTGAAAACAGACAAATTCATAAAAACAGAATTGAAAAATGAAAATAAATTTGTATAATAATTTATCCGGAAATTAATAGATCCAGAAACCCCCCACCTTCGATTTGAATTGATTAAACAAAGTAACCAGTTCCCCGTTCAGGGATAATTCACACGTACCCGTTCACGTTTCGGTACCGGTTCACCGGTTTGTCGTGACCATTCCGACAGCCAACCATTCACTTTCTTATCATGATTCTTCGATTCGTAATGCATTTTTGCCGACATCGGTGAATTCATTTTGACGGCACACAAGGCGCAAAATAACGCTTGTAGCTGTTTCGTCAGTTCGACCGGTAAACCTTCTCCCGTTGGTGGTCCTAAAATATTTTAAAAATTAATTAATTAAATAGAAATTGAAGAATTCGATTTACTGTAAATATTCGATTTTCGTTTCATATTATTGTCGACCGCAAATATATCGACTGGTTGATTTTTGGGGGTCGTAACGTAGTCGGGACAGTTACTGTATTCAACGTACGGTGTCATTGTTGCTAACGGTGACGTAAACGTACTGGAATCAATCCCGTAACTGTACTGGTCGTTCTTCTTTGGGATCTGGAAGTCTCCTTTCAAACTCCCGGTAAATTCGCCTGGAAATTTAAGAAATCAATTAAAAAATTAGATTTTTATCGGACCGGGATTGGGCGCTGGGATCTAGCAATGAAATCCAAGCCGGATGAAGCTAAAAAAATCGATAATTTACTGAATTCGTTCGAAATACTTACCAGTGAATTCTGACGGATTTAATTCCATTTTTATTGTTTAATTTGTAATTTTATCAATTTTTTGATTAAGAATTTCCCGTTTTCATTGAAAATTTCATTTAAACAAATTGAAAAAACCAACAAAACATTAACAACAATGGAGGAAATTGACATTACATTACGTTTTTGCCTCAGATTGCGTTACAGGTTAAAGTTAACCCTTCGATTTTCTATGGAAATTGTTGATTTTCAAACCACTTTTTTTCGGATTTTTGCCATTAAACTAGAAAAAATAGTAAAAATAAAATAAATCTGGAATTTTAAATTATTTACGTTCGAATTAATGTCAATTTTAAATCGTTTATTTTAATCGCTATTTAAAATAAAAAGAAAAACTTGACGTTTCCAAGCAATCCGCTAGCGCCACCATTATCTTAAAAGTTAACTTACAAATGTCAAAATCCGAATTGAAAGAAGGAAAAAACAAAAAAATACAGAAAAAAATAGAACAAAGCGATTTTGATCCACTAATTTTGCCGCTAGAATAATCCAATTAATTACTACTTTTCCACACACCAAAAATTGAACTATTTTTCTATTCAAATTTCTACGTAACGTGGCGCTTAGTGTTATGAACGGGACTTTCTTCCAAGTAAGAAATTTCTAATTTTCTCAAAAATTATCATTTCCATTTCGGTATAAATCGGTATTCGGTGGGGGGAGAAAAATTGTTGCGAAGAATCAAGAAACGAAGAGGCAAAAAAAATCCATCAATTTCCATTCCGAAATCATGTCGAATCGTGTACGAAAAACATCAGAGGGAACCCCGCAAAAAACCGGTCCAATGAAGGCAACAATTCCGATGTCATCGTTGTGTCGCGGTTCATTTTCCGGTGGCTCATCGGCCGGTTCTCGATTCACGGCCTTATCACCACCGATGCGACACATATCACCCGAACATAATGTTAGCGGACATCGAAGCCCCGGAGCCTTAACGTATACAGGTAAATTTCTCTTAAATGAAATCCCGTTGATCGATTAATTTCTCTTATCGATTTAGCAAAACCTTGTAAACCAGCCGATATTGGTATAAGAAGAACGGCATCATTAGACGCTCTGTATAGCCGACCGTCATCCGCATTCTTTATCCCACAATCCACCATCCTTCAGTTACATAAAGCGACGCAAACCGAGGAATCGTATGTGGAACGGGTTAAGTTTGGAACCGGTGATTTCTTACGTTCCGAAACACCAACGGACTATCGGGTAGAAAAGGTATTGCGTCAACGAGTTCAAAAAACGGGAAAAGGGACTGAACATTCGGTCAGTTCACAAACCTTGAGTCCCGTTCATGGTAAATATATGAAATAGAAATCCAATTATCTTGATTTATTAATCATTTCCGTAGTGAAAGCGAGCCCGGTTTTAATACCGGTTCGTCCAATGCCAACCCATAGCCGACCGATGCGTAATTCCGTTGAAGGATTGAATCAGGAAATTGAGAAATTGGTTTTACTACCCGGACAACCGCATACTTGTCGTCCAGAAATTAATTTGGTGAGCCAAACCAATCGTATTTTAATTATAAACAATTTTCTATCAATTTCTATCAGTTTTCTAGAGGCACACCAGAGGGTTACCCGTCTCCATTAACCGAAATTAATTCATCCATATTATTTCCACATGGTGATACCCGTTCGGTTAACACACAAACACCGAGTGGTGATCATTTGTCATCGGGTAATTATCGGGATCGGCGGGGTTATTTCGTTTTATTTACGGAAATTTTAATTTTGAATCGAATTTACTTTCAGATGAAAGTCAAAGTACGTCTCCGGAGGATGGAGCGTCATCAACGACTGGCGCTTCACCAAGAATTAATCGGTTTTTGGCTCGTGAACCACCAGATGGTTGTGAAAAGGTGACTGGTTTTAAAAGAAGGAATTGTATTTTAATTGTTAATTATTTCCCGATCTCTACTTTTTAATTGTCTCAAACTCACTATTCTCTTTCCTGAATCGGCTTCGTTCGGGTTCTATTCCCATTCGATTCCTTGAAATTGAGGCTGTATCTGTCTGCAAATTGGTAATTGGTGAATATTATTCATCTGACTACATCGATGGGTTAAATTGGGTGAAATTGGGCTATTTTTCTGGACCTGGAACGAAGATTTGAAAGATTGACTTTTAGAGATTTTTTGGGCGGGAAAATTCCTAGGGATGGCACGTGAATCTACATAAGGATCGAATTGTAGATCCTTTAAGAATATCTGCATAAAATTTCAGGGTTTTAGCTCGAGAAATTTTGGAATTATGACTCAGATTTTGAAATAATGAATATTTTATTTGGTCAATTTGGCAAATTCAACTTAAAAATTCATTTAATTGATAATTTCTTGGGAAAAATGTAGAGAACTTGTTCTAAGAATCCAGATGGGGATCCCTCAAGATCATCTGTTCCAAATTTCAGAGATCTAACTAGAGAAATTATGAAGTTATGACTTAGATTTTGAAATAATGAATATTTTATTTAGGTCAATTAGTTAAATAGTGTGCACGTTCAGTTTATTTTATTTAAAAATTTCTTAGGGAAAATGTAGGAAACCTATTTTTCCAGATAGTCTTGTCTTACCTGATCCCTATCTATTTCGAATCGAGAAATTGAACAACACTGATCCTTTCTATTCGATATTCCAATTAAAGGTTTGTCTCAAACCGACCGACACCGATCAAACGATACGTGCGCCTGTATTCAAACCATGTTTCGGATTCGAATTGAAGCCATCCGTTCGGTCAGCATTTCAACCATTACAACCAGCATTCATTGACCATCAAGCGATTGAACGGGATGATCCAGCCGAACAAACCGTAGATAGTACGATCGATGATTTAGAAATTGAAAAAAATTATTAAGAAAATCATATTTATAAGAATTTAAAATTTGAACGACCATTTTATTTAAAAAGGAAACAAAGAGATTAAATGTGATTAAAATTAATTAATTAAATCTATATATATATATATATATCATTTACTGAGAATATTTGATCAATTTGTTTTGCTTATTAAATATAAAAGAAAAATCAGAGAAATAAATTCGATTGTAATTTGGCCCAAAGAATTTATTATTTAATTTTAATTAATTCGAAATTTTGGTAAATAAATTTATATTCGACTGTTCACTGTTCGTACGGTTATTTACAAACTCAATAATTGTGATCGTTTAAATTTAAATAATGAAAAGAGAAAACATAATTAATTAATTGGCTAATTATAGATATATTCATTTTTGTTAATTGTTTAATTAATAATTAAGAAATAAATTATTTTTATGGGAGATAAATATTTGTTTCCCCAAAATAAAACATCAGAAAAATATCATCTCTGTAAATTAAATCTATTTTATTGGAAAATGTTAATTAAATTAACATTTAAAATTGATAAGAAAAAGCCAATTGGATAATTTTTAATTGGAAGTTTTAAAATATAAAACAAAGAATATGGAACGGAATGTCCATCACTTTCCAAATATATCAATGTACAAATAGGTTAATTAATTAATTAATTATATTTAAAAACAAGAACGATTTTTACATTCAATTTCCTTTCATTTAATATATTTCTATTATAATTTAATGCATCAACTAAACAGAAATACACTCAAATGAAATAAAACAACTACTCTCAATTATCACAGAAATAATTAATTTAACAAGATAAAAGAAAATTAATCAAACAGTTTTTATTTAAATGTCTACTAAATATTTATATCTATGGTAAGCAATAAAATAATTAACAAAAATATTTAATAATTTCTTGTAGAATGTTCAATTCAATTTTACCCCATTTTTGAAATAATATAAATAAAAACCATAAATCTGCATAATTAATTTGAATTAAAAATTAAAAAATAATAATTAAATTAAATAAAAAGAAATAATCACAAAGTCTACATGTTAAATTGATTTACAAAACGAAACAAAAAATTATTTTTGGAATAAATAAAAGATTATTAAAAAATAAATATTTTAGAACATAAATTTAAAAATAAAAAAAAAAACAATTATGTGCCTCGCCTTTGGCTAAATGAAAAGTTTTGTTTTAAAAATTTAAAATTAAAGAATAAAAAAAACGTAGGTTATTTTGTGACAAAAAAAGAAATAAAATAAAAATCGTTGGAGCTTTAAAATAATATTAAAAATTAATTTTATTAGATAAAAAACTAAAATAAAATTGTCAATCAATTTAACATTAGATTTTTCTTCTTTTTGGTTTTTCGATTAATAAAATTAGAAAAGAAAAATTATTAGGGGGCTGCTCATAACCAAAATTGTGAAGAATATTAAGAAACAATAAATAAATAATTTTAAATTTAGAGAAAAAAAAAACGAATGAAGAAATAAATATTTTTGTACAATAGCAAAGACATTTTCTTAGAAAATGTTATTTATTTATTTTTTATGTTTTTTTTTTCTATTTTAAATGCTTTTTGAAATAAATTAGAAATATAAACTTATCATAAATAAATAGAAAACACCCACCCACCCATAAATTTATCAATTTATGTAATTACCCACCAAACATTTAGAGATGAATTTCAAATTTAATTCTAATAATTTATTTTATTTTTCTGTAATAACAATTTATAAAAATATCGATTTTATTTAATAAGTTTATTTTTTACTAATTTTAAAAATTTAA
>JANTOP010006084.1:0-16755 GCA_027564815.1 Symmerus nobilis
CCCCTTGGCGGCTCTGTCATCAAATGTAGTAAAAGCTCAACGAAAAGTTTAACTCCTAGGCGGGCTATTTAAAATTATCTGATGTATGTATCATTTTGCCCCGCCTTACCTTACATATAATTATTTTAGAGAAATTTTCTATAGACTTTACATATTGTATATTTTAATTTATTAGAAATTCTTAATTTAAATATATTTTTTACATCAGTGAATTAAATAATAATTATAACAATTAATTTATTTTAAAATAAGTGAGTAGAATAAAATGTTATCTTTATTTAGATTAGTAGAGTAACACACAATTCGCTCCTTCAATCGATCAAACTGATGCCATTACGTTTCCTTGTATTGATTTAATTAAATAAAATACAAAATACCTAGGTATTTCGTTTTATCATTAATTTTTATTTCATAATTTTTAGTTTTACATGATATTTATACTTAAATTTTTTAATTTAATAACAACATAACAATGAATGCGGATCTAGGAACTATTATTAACAATCAAAATTTTATGTTTCGAAGACAAACTTTGTTTGCACTTGAAATAAGCCATTCCACATATAGGAGCCCCCATACACGTACAAACTTACTTGACAAACTTCCTTGATGGCTTGATGGTTTGATGTCTTCACGAGGCCAGAGACGGTCAAACTTATTTGTCAACCACCAGTCGAAAAATTACTTTTCTAAAAAAATCAGAAACTCATACAACTTTACATCAAGCCATCCAAACCACAAACATCACCCATACACCATCCAACTTACTTGTCTTAAACCAAGTTTGTCAAGTAAGTTTGTACGTGTATGGTGGCTCTAAAATTTAGATATACTTTGAGAATTCTAAAAAATTTGTATTTACCAAAATTCCTACACAATTCAAATTGTGGCAAAGAAAGAATGTTTTACAAGTGTCCAGTTTGTCCAGTTAATTGCAAATTTATTATTAGAGGCCGGATTAAAAGGCAATTATAAAGAGTTAGGCAATTAAGAGTTAGTCATTTAAAGACTGAAAATGGTACTTAGAACGAGTAATGAAGGCACTTAAATAGCGAAGATGCTGAAAGAAAAATTATATTCATTATAAATTTTATTCAAAACAATTTAAATTATCAATTTGCAATTGATTCATATCATTCTTGGCTAAAAACTCTCAGAATGTATCTGACAGATATATTTCTTATTTAATTATAGCGGGAAGTTCTTATAAGTAATTGTTCGCACTTTATTTTTGTTACTTTTCACATATCAGAGTTCTGTTCTGAGTGAGTGTTGGGAAGCCTTTTCTTCTTTGGTTATCATGCCAAATGGAAGCTAAAAAATATGTCACTTTCTCTGCAAATTATAAACATAAAATAAATTAAACACTATAGGTAATTCTGTTCTGATATGGAATTTACACAATAGATAGATATTACGAAGCCGAACTAAGTATTAAGAATTTCTTCTATATCGCTTATGAAATGATTTTTATTTCAATTAATTAATTCCCATAGAATGTCAAAATATTTGGTCAAAATAATAACTGGCATACAACATACAAAATATATATTTATTATGGGATAATAATACAAGCATATTGTACCTTAAACAAAGCATTTTTATCATCAAAACACCCATATTAAAATCCCAAAAAAAAAACTAACCAAACAACATAAATAATTTAAAAAAAAATATATATAAAATATACAGTGATCCCTGAAACAAGTTACGAACAGCGTAACTCGAAAAGATAAAGTGGGAAAGCATACAGGCGAAAGCGATAGTTAACCTCATTTAGGATTAAGGATATCGATTATAACCATACTAGCTCGTTAATCGACAGTCATCTGTATCTTGTATATTATAATAATAATGTATTATAATATTACATTCAGGACTGGGAATCTAGACAATTTGGGTCATAATTTTTATTTTGGTATTAAATTCTCGAACGTCTCGAATTAACTTTCTGTCCGAATTTGAACAAAGTAAAAGAAAATTTATATTTCTATGCTAGGAGTTGAAGATTCCAGCACTGATTAAACAAATCGGATATAATGTCCAACATAAGAGACTATTTATTCCATTCTCACACACAAGATCACATTAAAAATACTCTCCTTTTTGTGCTTAATATTTTTGAAAAGTATAGAAAACCAACAAAATACCGACAAACAGTGAATATACAGAAAAAAAAAATATTACCGATCTAGAAAAGATAAGCAAAATTATCCGCAACTGTTTTTTTTTTTTTTTTGGAAGAAGAAGGTAGTTAATATCCAACATTTCAAATGATGTACCTCTAATAAAAAATGAGGATGACCGAAGAATAGAATATATGAGATACGTGGGTGGTCCACTTTGTATCTCGTTAAACTGACATCTATGCGGTCAATATTAACACTAAAAAAAGGTTAATTTGAGAAATTGATGATGGTATTTAGTGAATAAAATGAACAAAATAAAATAGGTACATAGGAGCTATAAATCAAAAACAAAAGGCTCTCGTTTGGATTTTATTAAAAAAAAATATTATGGTATAAAAAGGACAAAGACTATATAATAAGCGTAGGGTATAGGCGCACGTTTTCATTTCTCCTAAAGAATAGTTATCACAATCATCTAAATCTTATAGACATCGATTTATTTTCATGAAATCTTGTGGTGGAAAATTTGTTATATTAACAATACATATATTTATTGTTAGGCTGTTGTATAATATAGCTATTGTTTAAAAGTCTAGACTTATTTATATTCACAGTATAATATTCACACATAGCTACTTATACGAGTATCATACCCATTAACTCAAGTATAAGTATGAAACCTGAAATTAATGAGATTAGTTTAATAAGTTATATCAACTTAAATCTGCTTTGATTGATTTCGGTTCATTGTGAATATATATAATAATAAATAAATATATAAATATAAATATAAATAATTGCGAATATGGAGCAAGATACAAAGTTAAAGTTTTTATTTTGGAAATAACCATCATTTAGATCGGTTTTTTTTGGAGATGTACTCAATAATTACGATTCTTAAGAAAGAGGATAACATTGATTGATTCTGTAATCATTGCTGATAAAAATACATTTTCCGAATAAATTGACAGTAATTATAAAATTCCAGTCATAAAATTTAATCAATTACAATCGCCAAAAATGAATCAATAGATTAATCGATAAATATATTCCGAACTCTAATACGGGTAATTTCTTTCACATTCATTCTTTAGGGATGGACAATGGACATGCTAGAATTAAGCGAGAGTTCACTCGAATTAGAGCCAGAGTTGTCTTCCTATTTGCCAGTTGCGTCCACTTTAATGCGAAGAGGGCCCAGAGCAACCTTCCCTATTTGGATATGTTTTAAAATTTTAAAATTTTAATTTTTCCGGGAAATTTTCCAAAAAAGTGTCCATATTTCAGAGGGCATCCTGTAATTTGATGGAAAAGTGTGTTCCATAATTTCCTTATTTGTCCCTTAGGTTTATTTCCACGTAACTAGATTTTCCGGTTTCCAAAGAAAATTTCCCGGAAATTTAAGGTTTCCACAAGATAGTCAAAGAGATTTTTAAAATCGAAGCTTTGCTTTTCGGTAAGAAAAACGAGAAAATTCACAACGGTTTATTATTTGTGAAAATTTTCTCAATAAAAACTCTTCGGAAATAACTTAGAAATATTTTCCAATCGTTAGATAAAAAAACTAAAAAAAAAAAATTTCCAAGAAAATTTCGATCACAAATCAATAAATTTTATTGAATTTTGTACAAGTCGAATTTTAAGTGTATTTTAAGCCAATAAGTTGGTAGGTGACCATATAGTTTTACATCTACTGTTTGTTTTTGGAAATTTTCCTGAAAATAGACAAAACGTCTCTATGTTCCAACATTTTTCCGATTTTTTCGGAAATTATAAAATTTCTTAATATTTTTGATATCATCCGATTTTCATAAAATTCCCGAATTTTGAGTAATTTTCCAATTTTCAAGAAATTTGTATGAAAGAAATTTCCTATTTTTATCAAATTTCTTGGTAATATTTATAAAATTCTTCGGTTGGAAGTAATTTTCCAAATTTCCGATTTATATCAAATTATCCAATTTTTATCATCTATTTTTATTGAATGAATTTTCTTCTTATTGTTCTTCGTATAAAGTTAATGGTTAGTTCAAAGACCTCAAGCATTTTCTCTTTCAGTTACAAGTAGTTTCCCATCTCAAATTCAGCTGTTCACTTAGTCTAAATTTCATGTCGGTACGTCCCATTTTTGTAGAGTAATTAGAAGGGGGATTTAGATTTAAATACAACTAGGGCTGGCTGTTAGGCGCCTTTTTGGAACCATATTAAATTAATTTTTCTTAAATTTTAAAAACATGTTTCGGTTCGACGATTGATATTGTTTATCTACGTTTTCGCTAAATACTTTCAAATTTTTATTCAGGAGACTATATGATATACGTTTAGGTATAAATAAAAAAAATAAATAATTACTTTTAAATGTGTCAATAAATTAGAAGAAAACTTATCAAAGTTCGAAAATAAAGTTGATGATCGCGTGCCATTGAATGTGTGTTGAGTGTGTGTGGTCCCTAATTTATTCATTTTCCATTAAATATTTAATTCAATTGGACAATTTTTACAATCGTCTTGCCTTGTATCTTCTGGCTTGGTACATTTTTCCGTTTTTATATGAACAAAAAGGCATGCAAAATAAAATTCATAACAAGGCAATGAGAAGAAAAATTCGAAATGCTAACCGTATAGCATTTTATGATTTTGTTTTGTGTTATTTTTTAAAAATTTTTTTTTACGTAAGTATGGGATATAAACCTGATATAAACATATAATTAACCACCGCTGTTTTCTTCACAAAATTCTAACCATGCCATTAATCGACAGAAAGTAGAAGCAAAAGAAAAATGGTTAAGAGCCAAGATACCAAAAAAAGAAAAGATATAAAATTTTTATGTACGTAGCAGATGCAGATACTAGGAATGCTTGTCTAATTTTTTCGACTAAATCCCAGCTCGATGCTGAAGAAAACCCTCTAATCATATATTTATTTTTACTATTTATCATGTTCAAAAAGTAAAAGGTAATAATTTAAAACAAAAGACTTAAGCGAGGAACGTAGAAATTTTACCGACTATATAAAGGTTATTTTAACTTTTAAATTTTTTAGTTTAAGTAGAAACAATTTCTTGCTATCCTTTATTCCCACTTAAAGATGTTTAGTACATGAAGGGTATAGAATGAAATCTCATTCCCAGGCTTTCGACAATATATAATTTGTGTAATAATATGTATTTTCATAGCAGGTGATATTGATGAGCTTGAATAGTTAAACAAGGGTCCCGACTTTGCACACACATTGATAATAATATTCAATTAAACTAACACTAAAAGGCATAACCGTACAAGAGTTTAATATACCTGATTTTATTTAAGTAATAATAAGATGAAAATACACGTAAACTTGGATACAAGAGATCGTAATGCTGTCAGCAAGCGCGTGCCTTTACTTGTGTGGTCTCTTCAAGTCTGCTTTTTGAAAAGATTTTCGAGGTTCCTCTAAAAGTGTGAGGTTCTACGCGCCTATAATATTATAAAATGTGTTTGATAACCGAATGGGAATTTCATTTTGATTAATGGTGAGTTTTTGGTCGTATATTTTATATGATTTGGGTATTGCATGATTTTTCGTCTACGAATTTCTCCATGTACGTATCCTGCTTGAATGTTTAATTTCTATTTGTTATACTCTTAAAGAATTTAGAACTCTCTTAATTTTAGACTAAATCCACACATTAGCCATCATTATAGAACTTTATAGAAAGAAAATATTATCAATAAAATCTCTCCGTTAATTGCTTAGAAATGATTTGCTATCATTAGATTAAAACTTGATTAGATATTTGAGAAAATTTGACCGTCAATTTTTGAAAGTCAATTTTCAAGGAGAATTTAAATATTTACATTGGGAGAGAACCCCTTCACCTTACGATGTTGATAGATCTCCAAAGCTACCGCATATTTGAATCATTATCAAAATTTTCCAAGTTTTAAATATTCCGGACAATTTTAACCATTTTTCAGAAAAGTACAATTTCTATCGTATGTAGATGTATATCGAGCCCCCGAAAATTGGGGGATTATTTTTTCAAAAAGTTTGCCTTTCAATTTGTCTGAATTGAATTGCCGCCTTAAATTTGTAAAATTAAATATAATACTAATTTGCTGTCGCTGGCCCCCTTAACCGCTGACCCCTAGGTAGCTGCCTAGTCTGCTTAGGCTAAAGTTCGGCTATGAATGTGGACGGAGTTCCTACGAAAAACTCCGTTAAATCTCACACCGCCCTAATGATATTTCTCTAATTTAGTGCTTACATCTTTACTAGTACCTATGGAGTTACCAATTAACACCTCATTGATAACAATTGATTGAAATCTATAAGATGAACAGTGCTCACTAGAAATCTTTAAGAATCCAGACAAATATTGGTTCATATAATTATTAATAATGAATATTGATAATGGGCGGCCCTGCCTAGATGAAAAATTTCATATGTAAAGCTCAGACGAAGTTTGTTTCATTGAAATATCGAACTAGGAATCTCAGTTCATTATCGATTTGGTACTTCTTCCTTGTCATCTAAAACCGAATTCCTCCATAATCTTTAGCATCAAACAGTTCCTGTAACATTCTTTAATCAATTTGAAATTTTAAAGGATTTATGGACACTCTCTATATGTATTTGAATACATATGCTACATGTACCACGGCTAGTTTAAAACACACCCTGTTGACTTTTAATTCGTATAAAACTATTTTTTAAAACTGTGGCAATAAGCAATAACGGCTTAAGTCGATTTTTGCAATTTTTCAGGAGAGCGATTTAAAGTTTTATAAATTTATTCAAATACATGAACTTACGCGGTTATGCATTTCTTCAAATGGCTATATTTTGGCCAAATTAAAGAATTCGCTCGAGAATTCGCTTTGTGGGTATACGTAATCGTACATGGGGAACACCATGGTGCTGAAAACTCAATTTTGTCTTAAGTACACTTAAACCGTTAATGCTTGTGTCCACAGAATTATATATTTAATGATTATTTTGCTAATAAATGGATTGCCTTATTTAACTCCCTTAAAGAGATTAATCTATAATAAATTGTAGTCTGGATAGGTATAAGTATTAGAATTAGGGTATTGTAAATTATTTTTATCTTATTAATTTTATGACTTCTACATTAGACAAGCAAATCGTTTCGAATTAACGTCATGAACATTTTTATGAATGGGTATGTTGTGGAGACACATGTTGAATTTTGTATTAATGGAATGTTTCACACAATTTGTTTCTTCTTGCTTACATTTATAAAAGCCTAACGAAATACCCATTCATTCTTAAAAAAAAAACAGGAATAATAAAATAACCAAACAAAATGAAAAGCCCCGTTCGCGTCGATCGGGGTCACTTCAAATATATAATAGAATGAAACTATATATGATATAGGACAACAAATGTAAAGCCGAGATAATTCCTAGATTTACCTGAATTTAGTTTAATTTTGATTTGCTAGTTTTAACAAAAATTTCTATTCTTTAGAGTTTTAGATAAACAATTCATTTCTATTTATTTATTTATTTTATTTGTTGTTGTTCTTTTACGCTTTATTTATAAATTTAGTGTAATTTACTTAGGTAAAATGTCATCCTATTCAATATAATTTAAAAAATACATAAAATAGTAAACCTATTTGCACGGTGTCGGCACATTGAAAGGTGCGAGTGCAAAAAAAAACCAAATAACATCATATAAGCTAGTTGGATATGTTAAAAATTGAGTTAGAATAAAGGGAACAAACAAGGATGTTTGTTTTTTTTTATATTTTTTATTACCTTTTTATGTAGACCACAGCAGATCCATAATTCAAAATCTGATGGTATATTTTCATATTTTCAAAAAATAATTATTATACTCGTAGATATTGGAAATTATTATTGCTTTGACACAATAATATGGAAGTAGACAAAATTTTATTTGGTAATCTCTTATAGAGCAAGTACCCCTTTTATGTTGAAAATCAATAAAGAGCATCAAATCTTTGCCCGCTCTTGCACCGATTTGAATTATATACTTGAGATGGAATATTCTCCAGTGATGGAGCGGTTCAATATACACAAATTGAAAAAATTCCTTTTAATACAAAAATTTATCAATATATCAGAAAATTGGAAAATAGGGTATTTTTTTAAATTATAATATTTCATCACGACCAGAAATTTAATACAAATCAGAAAATTCTGTCAATATCGGAAGATTCCTTAAAATCGGGAATAAAATTGTCCGATTTTCATTTCAATTCTAGGATTCATCTAAAATTTTAAAAATGGTCAGAAAATTTTATAAATTGTAAAATAGATAATAAAAATGTATTAATTTTCTATTTTCTATTCTATGGTTGATTATTTCTTACAATTTAAGAAATAAATTATATATTTGATTATCGTTATCCTATCAATAACTGATAAGAATAAGAACTGTTAACCTTGAAAAATTAGATTATATATTCAAATTCTGAACTTAACTTTTGTTTTCGAAATTTAAGGGGTAAACTTCGAGTATTTTTCGTTTTAACAAACATATTTTTTGTGAACTATTTTCTAATTTAGAATTGTATTCAATTAACCAAAATATTTTAATTTAAAATAAATAAATTACATTTTTAATTTCATAGCACCGTATTATCTGCAAATAATAAATTAACGATTATTGATTGTCGATGTATACGAACATATAAGTTATAATATTAAACGGAAAATATCCTACCAATCAATATAATCGAAGTCCTTAATTTACATAATTATCACCAATTATAACACAAATTTATCTCAACATGCACACAAATTTGTACGTTTTCACCAGTTATAAATATAAAAAACGACCAGTAAAAAAAATTGAAATGAATTGAAAAACCGGACAACCAGACGTTCAGTTAAGCGATTCTAGAGGCATAAATACATACTCGTATACAGGATACCCAAGAAATATCATTCTTCTATTGAATTCGAAAATTAGAAATTAAACTTAACAATCTTTAACCTATGGGAATTCATTTGTAATGGGATGAAATATCAGCGTTATCATATATTATTTAATTTATTATATTGGTTACATTGGTCTGTAAGTATTCTGCGGTGGAAGTTTGCTCGAGTCGTGTCAAGTCCAGTCATTTATTTTATTATGCATATGTTCTAATCGACTAGACTCAAAACGACTCGAGCAAACTTCCACCACTCGCATTACCTTTGATTAAAATGAATGAAAATCTTTGCAGGTGACAACAAGAAATTCAATTGAGAGATTGAAGAAATGTATTAAAATTTATAATAAACTATATATGGACTTAAAGGGGGTTAATTGAAAATTCGGATACATTTAAGTTTTAGGATAACTGAAATTGGTAAGTATTAAATATTAAACAACTTCCAGTTACCCTGTATTTTATTTAAGTATAATACTTAAAATTATTTATATTTATTTCTTTACTATTTTTTTTTATCTTAAAAATTTCATATTATGGAAGTTCTCTTAACCGAGCCGGTAAAGATAAAACATGAAAATCGTTTAAAAAGCAGAGGATAAAATTTCAGTAAAAAAAAATAATAAAAGAATCAAACATCAACTAAATTTAAGGTATTTATCTTTTTTATTCTCACTTTATTATGGAAGTTTAAAGTTATTTAACAGAATTAGTTAAAGATAGCGCCTCTTTAACAAAAATTAATATAAGATTTTCATATACAATTTATATGGATATATTATTTTTATATAACATATTTAGCTGTCCCTTACACTTAAGATACATTTCAGAGATCAGGAAGGCTGTGTCCATCTACAATTTTTTTTTTCGATTTAGTTTTGAAAATGTATAATTTATGGAACACATATTAAACGAATCTTATTTTGAACATTTTACAATGAAAGTAGAATTATGTAGGTAATGGAAGATGTTTGTTATTTATTTAAAAGCTAAGAATTTTATTATAAAAGCGTAAATATATCATTAAGTGAAAAGGATATGATTGTTATAGTATGTTTAAATTTCTTAAGATAATTTATGTATAAGAGTAAAATTTAATTTGCAATCACAAACTCGTCCATTTTGTCCTATGAATCGACTTTTAAGAAAGGCGTTAAAGGAAGAAAATTTTAATTCTTATAAATCTTTTATGTCTATTAATCTTATTTTATCTTAAGATTATCGAAAATATTTAGAATTTACATATTGGTATCCATGAATGATTTTTTTCCGATGAGAGAAACACAGAGTTTTCCTGTTACCGCTATTACCGTTGCCGTCGGTAAACTCCCTGTGATTGATGTACATTACAGAAACTAGTAATTCGGCTAAAAGTATACATCATTAAATTCAGTCAATAATAAACTGTAAGAATGATTGGCTCATAAAAGTCGCTAAGTATCAGATATATGTATATCAAAATCAGTTCGAGCAGAACAGAGCTTCTATGAATAGTTATTGTAAGAGCTATGATGCATTGACAGTAATAATTTGCTTTTCAGTAAGAAATTTTGTTCTTCAAAAACGATGATACAATATCTAGATATTTATTTTTCAAAATAACTTTTTGTCCAACAAGTCTGTCGAAATTGAGTGTCTTGAGTTTCACGGTTTTATATGAGATTAAAGCGTTGGTTGATTTGGAAAATGAATGAATGATTAGAATGATTTGAATTCGGAAAAATTACCACTTATTTATGAATAATAATTCTTATTCGATGATGAATAATTTAGCAAAATTATGAATGAAATTTGAAAACAATAATTTTGGCGTTCGTGAATTTTAAAGAAATTGATTTGAGCTCATTCTCCAAAGCGGAAGGCTTTAGATTTATATGAGCTTGTAGACAAACGAAAGAAATTATGTTATATATAAATAATATAAATCTCGGTCTTTAATATCAATTTTGGATTAATTTAATTTACCATACTACAGGTTCCATAAATATTTTAACCTTATTTGACATTAAACCAAAACTGTAAATTTTAATGTTAGTCCATAGATTAATGCTAGACAGTAGGGCAATACTTGTGTCTGATAAGCTTAAACATTGGGATATAATGCACGTAAACGTAATTTTTTTTTATACATTAGATTTAAGCAGTATATAAGATATAATGTAACTTATCACGCGTCTTTTCAATTAATTAAATTTTTAATCGCGTCAAATGATAATAATAAGCATAAGAATGTAATTTGTTATTAGCTTGATCATTTTAAATTTAAGATAAACTAGAAGATATCTCAGAGATAAGTGGCCATAATAAAAAAATGATGATAATTTATGTTAATAAAAAATGATCTTAATTTATATTTATATATTATTATCAATTTTCATACGACTAAATAGTAATTAAAGAAATTTTGTAAACAATCATCTCCCTATATAAAGGGAGAAATTAAGAATAGGATAAGAAATTATTATAATCCAGATTTAGAAACAGGAACATCTCTTTGCCTGCCTAAAGGATTGTATCCAAAAAATATTTAAAAAGTACCAATTTTATCAACAAACCATATTTATTTCAAATATTTAGTTGGAAACTAAGTAAAAATAAGCCATTTTTAAAATTTGTAATTTTATATAAGATGATACTAGTATCATCAATTATATAAGATGATGATTATTAAATATGATATGACTAATAAAAAAAAATATATTCACTATATAAGCAAATAATATAGAATAAGTATAAGATTTATAATTGATTACCTGGTAGAAAGTCTTCATCTCAGTTTTATACCATGATTATACTCGCATTGTACATCAGTATATCATAAAATGTACCTACCTTAAGAAAGTATAATTAGGGAATGTAGAGTTCTAGTTATTATTGACCTAGATTATTGATTGTGCTAAAGAAAATAATAACAAAATCAGGTTAAATTTTTATTATCAAAACAAGTTGTCGACGATCTGGCAAAACGACGAAAACGTCAAAATTTCGAAATAGAAATTTTTCATTTTAATGAATAACCGTGACATGTTAATTCACTTAAAAGCAAAATTTCGATTTTCAAAATTTTAGCATTTTCGTCGTTTTGCCAGACCGTTGTCGAAATACTAGGTCGCAATTTAGCTGAAGGGGCTAGTTGTTAATTAAACCAAGTAATTACAGGCTTTTGTAAATAAAAAAACTTCATACCTTCTCTGTACATTCTTCAATATTCCCTTCTATGTATAGTAATATGAGAAAGAATAAAAATTCAAAATTCAGAAAAATCTATAATAAAATGTAAAAATTCTAAAATAAAACCGTTCAGTAATATTTCGAAAATTATTAAACCATAATAAATTGTAAAATGAAATCAGTTTATTGACTACATTCTCACCTTAAATTATTTCATTTAATAGCTTTAATAATTCTAAAATTCATATAAATCTATGTTATAATATTAGGATTAAAAAGCGATGGAATGCCTCTGGTGCCACTGTCCCCGAGATCCTGATTTTATTGTACGAGTATATTCAATTTATTTTTATTAATATTACCTTACATTTTTATTTACTTATGATTTATTATTGTTTATAAAATGATAAAAATTTACTATAATAGGACGCTTTCAAAAAATATTTCTTAATAAAAAAATACGTTTGAACTTTATTAGTTAATCAAAATTATGAATAAGTTTTATAAAGTTGAATGGGATTGATTGATAATAGTCGAGTATTATTAACAAACAATAGATCAACGTATAGGTAAGTAATATTACTTAATTGAATTGCATTTTTTTTTTAAATAAAAAATATCTTATAGAAAGTAATAAAGTAATGAATCATGAATTTATTATAAATAAACTATTAAGTGTTAAAATATCTTCATAACAAATTCAATTAAATATTATTAATTATGCGTGTAAATAATTTATGTAAAAGGCCGATCACCAATTAATTATAATAAAGAATAAATTGCGGAAAGCTATTAAAACCGATTATCCATGTAAAGTATAGTTATTTTGAAATAGATTCCACCTATCAAATTAATATTTTAATTTATTCACATTTATATTTAATCGCATGTAGGTAGGTAGGTTGGTATTATTCCCTCTAACCATAAGCTAAGCATTTTTATAATGTGATCAACCAAGTGGATAACAAACTGTTAAAAAACTAATATTTTTATAAATTTATTGACTTCAACTTAAAGTCCATCCAACTCTATCATCATCATGGTCAATTTAATATTTTGATGTAATGACGGAGAAGCGCTAAGTACTCGATCTTTTCAATTGTTGTTGTTGTTATATTTTATTCATATTATTAACATCTATTTTATCTCTTTTAGTATTAGGTATATTTAATAAATGAACGATCACTTTTTACATGGTGCATTTCGATCGTCTTGTGTATTTCATTCCTTATGTACGTAATAAAGAAATGCATAATGAAATGAAATAAATAATGTAAGATGAAGCTAACTTTATGGAACGATCATTGATCAAGTCTCCTCCTACCATGTTCAATGTATTCGTTAGTATGAAAATAAAAAAAAGGTGACAGTAGGGATACGATTATTTATGTGTACGTATTTTGATGGAATATTGATCAGTAATATTTTATACCATTTTCAGAATTTTATACCATTTTTATTTAACTTGAATTCTAATTGTTTATTGTCTTGTACTGGATTTTAATATGTACTGAATATCTCTGCCTAATTACTTTCCCAATTCAGAAAATGATCATTCTTTTAAATGATAATACAAGAACCTAACACTTAATTACTTAGAATTATTTTTAAGTTAATTCTAGATTGTTACACATTTTAGTTATATTTATTTTATGGGGAAACTAGTAGTGTGTAATGTGTTCATTTTTATAAATGATTCTAAATGTATGGACCGTGATATAACCCTGTGATACGAAGCAGTAAAATATACATTCACTTACAATTGAAGGTAGAGGAAAATGAAATTTCCGGACTCCTTTGGAAACCTGGGCTCGGGGGGTCCCCCTCCCCCTTGCCCCCCTCTCGTCGGCCCTGAAAGGGATAAGATAGAGAAAAATAAAAATGTTCGGGCCCCTTTGGAAACCCGGGTCCGGGGTCCCCCTCTGCCCTCCCCCCTCTATGATGAAATAATATTTCATGTGAAATTTCCTGATGTTCATACAATTTTCAAATATTTGGAAATTTTCGGATTTTCATAAAATTATAAAATTTTCAAGAAATTTTCGAATTAGATAAAATTTTAATGTTATGTTTAATTTTCTTTTGAATAATGAATAAGCTGATTTTTGAGTTTGTTTCAATTTTCAAATCAAATTATTTGTATTAACTATTACTTATTTTATTCATTATTGATACTTAAAATTGTCATTAAATTTTTATTTGTTATTCATGCGCTTTGAAATTATTAATTATATAAAAATTGATAATTCATGTGCTACAATTTTTAGGATACATTTAAATAAATCAATAATATTTATTATAAATTATTATTATTCTTAAATTATTATAGAAATAGAATAACTTTAAGGAATGGTAGCCTGAACCAGCTTGTGAAATAAATTATACTAATAAATTCAGCGAATCTGTACCAAAATAACAATAAGTTTACTAAAGAATCAGGTTCTTGGAGGTAGTTAAATCTTATGTTTTGGGCATTCTCATTAAATTTTGAGGGAATATTGGAGAATTGTATTTTAAGAAAATGCATACAATGAAAATGGTCTATTTTTTTTATCAACCAAACTAGATGTAACGCCTTAGCATAAAAAATACACTTTATTAGAGCCGTACCCACAAATGTATCATGAAAAGTGTACTACTTTTATTACCATTTTCTTCTCAGATCACTATGGACTGTTAATTTAAATAAAATTCTCCATCTACCATATTATTAATTTGTGAAGCAAAATGATTAATAATAATAGTTAATTCAAAGAATTAAAGACCAGTCCAGCAATTACTCGAAAATGTTACTGCTCCTAAAAAATTGACAAATCAATGGAAAAAAATGTAAAAACGCAAAAAGTTGCTTTGACTGTTAGGTAAAAATACAAAAATTAAATATTCCGGAATAGTTGAAGTCTATCTATAAGAAAAATCAAAAATTCGTAATGGTTCGAACCGAGAAATTTAATTGTCGGGCATCCCAACATTTGATCCGGATTGCCAAATTATTTTCTTCGGATTCAAGAAAATGTAATTATGAAGGAAGCTTCTGAATTAGTTGAGGAAAATACAAAGATAACAGAACTAAACATTTCGTTCAAAAGTTCTGCAAAATTTAAAAGCTCGTAATAAGCTTAATTTTCCGAATCTTATTTTTTACGTTTTAAAATCTATTTTTAATCTAGACAACGATCCAATAACAAAATTTAAATTTTTTCGAAAATAAAGCCTTTAAAATCCAGACGGCTCATTGAAAGCTTAAAATTAAAAAGTTATTTTAAATAATTTGTAATCGATTTTGATCCGATTCATTAAATTGAAATGAAATATGGAATTTTGGCAGAAAGCTTATTCAAGCTATTATAAGCACAACGAAAGCTTTAAGTTTCGAATTTAATTTTTAATGTTTAAAAATCTATTTTCTATCCAGATACGATTCTTTAACAAAATTTAAAATTTTTCCAAAAAAAATTCTTGAAAAATTTCGAAAGCTCATTCAAAGTTATTACATAAAATAGTTTGAGTTAGAAATTTGCAGCAATAAAAATTGGTTACGATTTTGTTGTTATTTCAGGTGTGCTCTGCACCTTCTGCGCATAACACTGCACACCACCAAAAATAATCTAAAAATGAATAACTAGGTCCTGAGATATTTATCGATCAGAGAATGAACATTTTTCGAAAATGAATGGTATTGAATATGCCTCGTATTGAATATGAGGCATCGATATGTTGAACTTTTGATCTTATTTATCATTCGATCACTCGTTGATATTCCTATTGATCCAAACACCCATAGATTTTTTTTAATTCTCCAATTTGTGAAATAATCGCTAGAACTTTATTCAGCATTTAATCATCATCTTGTCTTTTATTCCTCGCGGGAATATAAGGCATCAAGAAATCTTTGCCATCTTAGTTTGTTCCGGGCCAGAGCCTTCACTTCGTTCCACTCCTTCCCTTCTGCTCTGTCTTCTTCGACGACTGTTCATTTAATTTTAATACAATCTAAATAATTAATTAATATGTATTCCTTACTTAGATTGTAAATAAAAGGACTTTTTCCATCCAAATTGTACTATTTCATAAATAGAAATAACACTTTACTGTTAATTTAAGGACAATTGGAAATTCAAATCGGTAGTTTAGAAATTGGCAAACTAAATGTAAATTGTAAAATTTAATCAAAATTTTATAATAATATCTTAATAATCATAATTTTATTATTGTTTATCTTTTGAAATTAGAATCTGTCAATACTCCGCAAAATTAGTACCTATATATCAAGAAATTCCATTAGTTCAGAGAAATTTATTCACAGATAATTAACAGGTCATCCTAAATCGTTGAAAAAAGGGATTTGAAACCATGAGATATCATATAATCAGAAATTACATTTAATTATAATTTCACATGACACGTGATTTAATTTGATTGTAAAAACATTTTGTTATTGATTCATCTCTCAATCCTACTGCTGTAATCCCTAATAGCACATAATGTCTATACGATATTGGAAAATGTCGTGAAAACGTTGAAAAATAATATTATGTCTAAGA
>JANTOP010006095.1:0-16751 GCA_027564815.1 Symmerus nobilis
CACCCCCTCCCCCCTTTTCGGCTCTTTGTGTTTTTTTACAAACATATTGCCTAATAGTCCTAATACCGTGTTCATCTGCACACATTTGCCTCATAAGATTTACATTGGCAAGTTTAGGTGGTCCCGTTTGTTCCTTGGGTAGAGGTTTGGAAAAATAGATTCTTATGTTATTTAGCGGCTAAAATTTAAAGTTATTTCACTTGTTAATTGATCTTGAGATATGTAGGGAGCGATTGGTATCAAAAACACAGAATATGACATTTTAACCTAAGCTCATGTTTTGTCCTGTACTGAAAATTTTACTCTGGCAAGATAAGGTCGCTTTTCTCACGACGCGTCACAAATGTATATATATATATACGATAAGCATATCTACCTATCCCACAATTATACCCAGTGGGACGAAGTCAGTATATTATTTACTTTATTTATTACCTTATTCTGAATTTTGTTAATTTAATATATTTAAATTTCATCAAATTGTCCCATTGGTCTGTTATCATCATCATTTTGAACATTTTGATTATTTATAATGAAAATGCATAACTTAATAATTTCAAAATGAAGTATGCAAGTATGCATATAACTAGCAGTGAGCAGTAATAGCCTATGAAATATATAGTATTTACATATATTTTATATAATGAAAGTCATTTATTATGTAAGTACTATACTAGTACATTATAAGTTTAATGTATCCAAACAAATGGACACCATATGCATTAAAGTTTGTGGTTAGAGAACGCTAGGTATATTCTGGTCGAGTTGTATTATTGATTGTTTGCATAGACATAGCTGGGAGTGGGTTAATGAAAAATATACTTTTTGGGGGAAAATATTCGAGTGCATAACAAATACAAGATGGTTAAAAAATAAAGGAAGAAATCAATTTTACAATATTAGAAATCCAGAATGAAGGATTTCAGGGCATATCACCTACTGATTAGTAAATATTTTCTTAAGTGGAATATAAGTTAGATAACGATAATAGTTTCCAAGAGAAATTTTCAAATAACTATTAAAACTATTAAAAACAAATAACTTTTGAATCACCCCAAAAAGTGTGCATATGTTGGAAAATAGTTTTCTCTTTCTGTTCCCTGGGTGGTAATATAATTTGTGGCACTGAATATAGGGAAAAAATATGTTTTGGTCTACAAAATTTATGATGATAATAAAAATATAGGGACTCGACCCTTGCCTTCCTCGAAAATAGCCTCTTATTTAAAATGATTTATTTCTTTCGCGTCCTGCCATAAATAGTGTGCCGCACACGTTCTTAACAATTTCTGCGATCGATATTTCAATTTTATTGATTATACGGTTTGATAACAAACTACCACTAGTAGGAAGTTAATAAAAAGTAATCCAAAACGAAATTTTACATTATGATACTTAAGTAAATTGTAAATTTCGAAGTTATATGTAAGGTACTTCATTTCTTCTGTGTAAAATAATATCACTTTGTATATATCTGTAATAAAAGTAAAACCATATCAATATTAGAGAATAAAAAACTTTATAATGATTCTATTCTTGAATTCAGGTAAGTTCGGGATGAAATAAACAAACCATACAACTGATAATCTATTCAAAAATTTTCAATTTTTTTTTCTATAAATCTTTTTTTTTCTATTTCAATCTCTTATTCAGAATTTTTTAATTTATATTTTAGTTAACAAAAAAGCACCGGTTAATAACATATGATTAGAAAGCTGATAAAATATGGCGCAGCCAGCCATCTGGAGGTCTGTATGCGAGCTTCATTTTATGTTCTTTTATAGAGAGAGATTCCTCCCACTCTTTACCTCCTTGAAACCTCAAAGTAGTCAAAACAGAGGTTTTGTGAAATCCACGCAGGTTTTATTTTCTCAAATCGTTAGTAGCTTATTACAAATTTAGTTTCGTGGGATACGATCGATATCAGTGCGATCCTCTATGAATAACTATAAATGCCAAAGACTATAAGTCAATATTATCTAATGTTGCACTTGAATGTTAGGAAAAGAAATATGTAAACTATGCATTTTCTATCATCTAAAAATTGGATCGAAATCTTATCAACTTGTGAGAATTTAGTGTGTACATATTTTTGAACTAAAGACAATTTTTGTCTAATTATTTATTATGAACTAAATCCAATCAATTTTACCCTTCAGTGGTCAGTTTTATCTTTTATCCTTATGAATTTTTCTCGGAACTAAATATATTGACTTGTTAGGTTATTTAAATTTTCAGAAGTAATTTGTTTTGCAAGGTCTGGACATTTGAAACACTAAAGTTGCGTGTTCAGTTATTTAATATAAAAATGCATGTTGCCATTGTGAACTTCTGAACGATTTCCCCACAATTCTTATACCTCCCAACTATTCGGGTACAGTCCCAAATGTTCTGTTTTAATATTAATATTATGATTCCCAGTAGATGGGTACTATTCTTGGTTCAATTTCCATCTGAAGATATTTTAATTTTACACTTCAAGTATATTTTATTCAATATTAAGCCAGCAGTTATAACAGTACACCATCAATCCCTCGCTTAACGAAAATTCTTTTTACGAAATATCGCTATAACGTAATTTCAAAATTAAATCAAAGTCTCGGTTCACGTAATAAAATTTCGATTTACGATAAATATGTTACCTTTTTGAATTTATTTTTTTCATCAATTTAACCTGAATTAACCCGGCGTTGCCATATGGAAACACTGACATTGAGCTTCAAAATTATTATAGGACCCATTGCATATTGGTCCCATATCTATGAGATTAAATATAAAAAAATTCAAAAATAAAGTTCTGGGTTAATCCGGGCTAAACAGTCCATGCAGAAGAGATAGAGAGCGAAGGGGAGAGAAATGCATATGCATTTCTCAAATTTATTTTCCACGTATGTACATAGTACATACATTTAGTTTTATTTATTTAACACATTGACTGCCAACATGAAAAAAAATATTACTAAAAAATGCTAAATTCGTTTTACGAAATTTCGATTTACGAACAACTTTTCGTGAACGAATTAATTTCGTTAAGCGAGCGATAGGTGTACTTATAATGATTATTTAGCTGGAGCTGTAATTTTTTCTTCCAATTGTAAATCACACTCATTGTGTAAATGTTTCTCCTCTTCCAAACTTATTGCTATTGCTTGCTATTCTTTATGCATAACTTTTTCGGAAGGTTTTAATGACCGAATAGTGTTTATCTATTACCAAACAGCTATTATATCTTGATACTACACAAATGTGGTACAAGCAGCCAAACAGGAAGAAAGAATGTCGAAACTCTTTAAATAAATTGGATTGTTTTAATAATTTAAATCTAAATTAGATCCCGGAGGAAATGTAAAGAAAAGGTAAATACCGTAAAACTTTAATCGTTAATCGTTAAATGCTTTGTTATGTCAGCCCATAAGGCCCTGGAAAGACATTATTGATACATTCTTAAAAATATGTACGTACAAATTGGAAAACGTCCGTATAATAAAAACAGTTCAAACGTCTTGTAGTTTCTACTTTTCTACGAAATAAAATAGACAGATAGTCGAAACCTCGGAATATATTTTTAATATTCAAAAACATGTTTGTAATATTTCATTCAATTTAATGGTCTCAATCATTGATTATCATCCATTTAGTAAAATCGCCCTAATGATTTGAGAAAACTTGTCTTATCAAAACGTTGATGACATTGTGTTCAGCACAAGGGTTTAAGTTGTTGAGAAATATATTAGATACTAGCAATATATGGGGGATATAAATAAATCTTATATTTTGGTATGATATTTTTCACCTCTTCTTATAACTAGTTTTTTTTTATTAAATGTATACTCGTTAATTTCATGGCAAATAATTAATATTCTTAAAATTACCAAGACGAGTTTAGTACGAGTTTCGTAATCTATCTTAAACTGTTTTTTATAAACCATATCAATTTCGATTCAAGAAACAATGAATACGACATACTAAACACAATTCTACTAAAATAATTAGTTTTCATACAAGGACTTTAAGGATTATTGTGTTTATTTCTACTTTATTATAATAAAAATGATCCGATAATCCGATTGGATTTAAGTCGTTAGCTGCCATTTAAAGATTTACATGAAATGTACAAATTTTAATCAAAATCACACCTCAAAGTTGTTTTGTTATCCCTGTGTGCAATGTAACCCTATACTATTCAATCTGATGTAACGACTCAGTCCTGCCTCCTGAATAACAATATCAATTTATAATAATTTAAACTAAAATATTAAATGTTTAAAAAGGAGAGGGAGTTAGTAATGAGATTCGCAATTTAAAGGTTAAAGTTAAGTGTGGCGGCTATAAAATATAGGTTGATAATTTGTATAAGGCGGCAAAAGAAGAATATGTATATAAAACAAAATAATTGACATTAATAATTAAGTTGATCCAGACAATAAATTTACAAAAACGATATATGTATAAATTATGAAAATCACTTAAATTTGATAAGAGATTAAAAGGATGTTTCGGTATAATTGGCCGAAAATTATATAATCTTTGAAATTTTTTTTTGAGCACTTGTTGTGACCTAGAGGTCTGATTTTTATTATGAAATCTTTATTGTACTTTAATCTATTGACACAATTATTATTATTTTTTTTCCTATCAAAATCGCGTCCAATATGGCAGCTTCAAATTCAATTCTTTTTCAAAAAATCACTTTTTTGCGAAGAGCATAGCGTCATCTAGAAACCAGTGGCGTGCAGTCAACATCTCTGTAAGGTGAGCTGAATTCTATGACCCCTTCTTATATGCGTTTGCTTTATTCAAGAGAGCATTAGTCACTGCTATTACTAGAGCGCATGCCGAATATTTTCTTCGGGCGAAAAAAAAAATGTAAACACGCATAAAGTGCTTGACAGAAATTAAATATTTGGGAAAAGTGAAGATTAATCTAAGAAATCAAATCAAATATTCGTAAAGGCTCGCACCTAGAAATTTGCATATCCGACATTTGATCCAGATTTCTTCGGATCTAAAAAAAATGTTATAATACAGGAAGTTTATAAATTAGTTGATGAAAAATACAAAACATCAACCCTAAAGGTTTCGTACAAAAGCTCCGTACAAACTTAAAAGCTCCCAGACAGCTTTATTTTCTGAACCTCATTTTATACGTTCTAATTTTTTTTTCTACCCAAAATACGTTCCTTTAACAAAATTTCAGATTCTCCAAAAAAAAAACTTCAAAAATCCCGAAAGCTCATTGAAAGCTTAAAATTAAAATGTCGTTTTATAGAATTTGAAATTGAATTCTTATCCAATTCATTAAATTTAAATGAAATATGGAATTTTCGCAAAAATCTTGTCCAAACTATTAAAAGGGCATCGAATGCTCTGTGTTCCAAACGTAAGTTTTTACATGTAAAAATTTGATTTCTATCCAGATAACGGTCCTTTAACGAAATTTCAATTTTTCCAAAATAAAGCTTCAAAAATCTCGAAAGCTTATAGAAAGCTTAAAATTAAAATGTTGTTTTATCTAATTTGGAAACGAACTTTTATTCGATTCGTTAAATTTAAATGTAATATGGAATTTTCGCTAAAAACTTTCTCTATCCACTGTAACGTCAGAGAAAGTTTTAAGTTTCTTACTTAATTATTTCCATTCTAAAATCTATTTTCTATGCAGATATCGGTACTTTCACAAAATTTCAAATTTTCCCAGGAAAACATGTTTCAAAAATCATGAAAGCTCATTGAAAGTATATATGAAAGATAGTAGGAATTTATTGAACGATATTTATAAATTTCAATTTAATGCCGAGAAAAGATTATCAATTAAGTCAAGAAAACATGAGCGAAAATTCGGGAAAGATAAGGGAAAATTTGTTAACCCGGAAAGAATCTAAACGTTTCAGGAAAGTGATATAATATGAGAAGAACTTTACGAGAATATCAAGAAAGTTGGAAAAGCAGGAAATTTTTTAATAAAAGAAACGTTGAAAAAACGTCGATATTATGAAAAGTAGGGGAAAATTCGAATAAATTTTGGTAATAATTTGTGGCAAATGTCAGGAGAAAATTGGAATTGGAAAAATTTCAGGAAAATTTCGGTTCCAATTCCAATTAATTATAGAAGATCAGGAAAAGCAGACAAGTAGGGACTATAGTTATGCCTCTAAATGCCTGACCTTTTTACATATTTTGTAAAGCTTTGGACTGTTTTAACAAAAGACATATATTCTGCGGATAGATCTCCACTCCACAGTTAAAAACTAGTGGCAAAATTCGACAGAACTGAATAACTCCTCAATTAGACACATAACTGTCTGTTATGAGGCATGGCAGATTATACTGCAAATTACTATCGGTATAAAATACGGGAAAGTCGAAACAAAATTCGGTAAAAAGTCTGGAAATCGAAAAATTTAAGAAAAAATTTGGGAGTCCTAGGACAAGTAATTGGATTCTTTAATAAATTTCGAAGGGGAATCATTTAAAAGATGATCTGAATAATCTAACTATATGCAAATTTTTAATTTAACTTCCCGAGGGATTCGAGAAGATGTGCTCTGCGCCAACTGCGCGGTAGACTGCACGCCACTGCTAGAAACATGAGAAAAAGCTAGCCATCAAGGAAACATTATGAAAAATGGGATTAACTTATAAAATATTAAAAATGACAAAATGGCGGCCACTTGAAAAAAAAATGATTTTTCCAATTATTTTTTAACTTTCGCCATCTGCAAAAAATCTTTAATGTTGACAATTTTATCATGTTGGTTTATCCCCTGGAGAAAATTGTTTACTTTACTGGGCCAAAGAAAGAAGTAAATTGGTTCAATGGTTCAGAAGCTAGACTCGTTTTCGTATAGGTTTTACCCGGTTTCGTAATGGTTTTTTTCTCAGACAGTGGTGTATACATAGGTTTTCAGGGTTGCTGAACACGAATCTGAGGAAATCTGAGGAACACGAACCAGATTTGGAAAATTGAATTGAATTGTATTAATTAAATTGTATTAAGAATATCGGTTTTGTTATCATTTATTGCAGTGCACTGTTACACAAAATCATCTGCCTTGGCTATAAAAAACGTCATTTTTAAAGCCTTTTAACTCCCTATTCATGACACCTTAATTGACATTTAATACGCAAGAGAAAAAAAATCGATTTAAAAAAGTGATATAATATAATATAATATTCATCAATTTGTACAATTAATACAGTAATTCCGTTATCAATTTTGCGTGATGACAACAAACCCAGAATATACATATGACTGGCTAACAAATTCTTGGGGCAGCTGATTTTGGGAATTTAACTAATATTTCAAATATCAGGCCAACGTAATTTACGGTCATTCAATATTTGGATTTTGAGGAAATCACGAGATTAACGAAAAGTACTATACAACAGTACGGCCGAAGAAAGGTGAAATTGGAAATTGGAGTAATTTGGTCTGGGTGTTAGGGGGAGAAAATTGTAAAGGTTCATACTCCGAGTAATTAAGCAATATAAAAATGGATGCTATTAAAAAGATATATACAATATATTGCATACACTATAGAAGCATTACATTGTATTTATAAGGTGAAATACATTTCGTTTTAAGAAAAATGTAGTTTTGCTATATGGCACCAATATATAGCAGAACTACTCTCATTTACGTAGACCCAAATCGATTCTTATTGCATATCATATAAACCATAAAGAAACCAGCCATATAGCAAAGTATTTTAAAGTTCCTCTATAGAACCGTCCGTCATTGGTTTCCACTCCATTCTATATAAATTAGTATAGGGTGTGTAAATTTGCATAATGCATTCGATTGTAATAAGTAACTTTTCATTTGCATGTTCAAACTTTATTACATCGTTATAGTGACGTTGTAAATACATAATTGTAATATTATATAAATTTCATACAAAATTTGTCTATATTACGATATTACTTAATATTAATGAGCTTCACGAAATTACTCAACATATAGTTACTGTAGTTCGATTGTAATGAAAATTTTCCTTATAAATTATACCGAATATAATATTGATATCTTTTATGCCAAGTGCTTCATTTTCAATACCGAAACCATCAAAAGGACGTATTGTCTTCCGTCTGGAATTTTCTATTTATTGAAGGCTCGGCATACTAGGTAGTTCTTTTTTCTCTTGTTGCCTGTTTCCTGTTGCCTGTTGTCTTTGTTTCTAGTTTAGAAATGTCTACGTTATAGTTCTAGGTTTTACATCAAACGGCTAAATGAGCGGAACTAAAGCTAAAGCTAAATGAGCGAAGGTAAATTACAACTATGTGAAAAAGATACAAAATACAGTAGTATAGCTCGCAAGTTGTAACTCAAAATATTTAATTTCTTCAATCTGCTATATATCGCTAAACACATAATATAAACTCAACAGCACATCGCAACTGAAACACCATGTGTATAAACCCATGCATTAATAAATTTCGATTCAATAATTATTTACAATCAAACAAATTTTCCATCAACCGTCTTATCATAAATAATTCATCAATGATTTTATTGAATTTTCCCGATAATTGTAAATTGAAAATCATTCAATTCCATTGAGAATTGACGCATTTCTGCCATTAAGTAATAATAATTAATTAAAATTAATTAAAACAATTGAGAAATGGAAAGAAAATTCAATAGTCATTCGGAATTGAGAACAAAATCTATTATCATCAAATGAATATTTCAAGTGTGTTAATATTATATGACCAGAGAGGATGGGAAAGTATTGTATAATATTTTCTGATAAAATATAATTTTGGAAGAATTGTTTATTATTTTTTCCGGTACTCACTCAAAGCCGTTTGGGTATAATGGGGTATACGCTGTGTACTTGTTATTTTAACCATTTAATGACTGATATATCTTTACCCATTTAACAAATAATGTAATTAAGATTAATATAAAAGGACCTGCTCCGAAAATGTACAATCACCAGCAATGATCACATCTCTGTAAAAACAAAGTTTACGTATCAGGAAATAACTCATTTAAGTAACTCCACAAAGTCCCACGAAAAATTATTCGTTGACCGATGGGTAGTAAAAGGATTAATCAGATGACTAATGATATTTTTATTATGACAACGAAAATAACATTGACATAACAAATTATGATACTATGATGGATATCCGTGAAAAAATGTAATTTTCTGTTTTTCACTGCGAACCTTATTTTAGAAAAAATTCTCCAAGGTTCTAAAAATATTCTTGTGGTTTAGATAAATTCAGATTTTGGGTTCAATGAAACTTCTAAATTTTTATTTTTTTCTGGCCAGTTTCATAAAAATGAGTTAAATCTACTAAAACTCCAATGAACAAAATATGTCTTTCACAACATTTTATCAGAAGCTGAAATTCTTGCTAACTTTAATAAAGTTTGAGACTTGATATATCGTATTTCGAAAATTTAGACATTTATCGTTAGATCAAATATGTGTTGGCTGTTTTTCTATTTAAATGATCGTAACTAGAAATAAAAATTTTGAGGAAAGAAATCAATTAGTTCATTGGAGAATGAAGTCATTCTTTTAAAATGATGAGTAAATCATTTATGTGTTTTATTAAATACAAAGACTTGCACTCGTCTATAATCGTTCTTCGTAATTACTCCATTAGTCATTTCTAAATTTACGTGGCCATACTCAAATTTCTATCTATTCTAAGTAGCGATCTACCGGATTGGCTTATCAGGCTAATTTTGGACTACCCGGCAATTGTTCAACGCTATTGAAAACTATGTTATTGTATGAATCTTGTATTGTTGTGAGTTGAAAATCTTCATCAGATGTCAAAACAAGAAATGACGTCAAAACAAAATGACGTGGTTTGGCGGTAAGTACATTGACAGCTAGGACAATCTATTGGCAAATTCCGGTTTCATATATTATTTGTAGACCTGGTAAGCTTAAATTTTATTTTGTATAATAGACACAGAAATTCAGTGTACATTACTTCAATAATCGTATTTTAGCAATCTTATGTTGTGATGGAGAAACAGATTTTCTGTATTGCGTGACAAAAATTAATTTTTCTTCTCTCGTATATAATTCCTCCCCCGCCAAACAAATGCTTGGAGGTGAAGATAAATAACGTGTGACCGCTTTGGCTAAACTTGGATTTAATTTGACATTTGTTGGACACAAATCAATATCTCCATAAGGTGTGGAGAATTTTTTGACCCATAAACAACATTACAGCAGTAGAGTGCATTCCGAATATTTTCTTCGGCCGGAAAAAATGTAAAATGTAGAAAATTGGTTTTGCAGTTATCTAGAAATACGGAAATTAAAAGTTTCCGAAAAGTTGAAATTTATCTTACAAAAATAAAAAATTCGTAAAGGCCCGCACCGAGAAATTTGAATATCGGACATCGCCACATTTGATCCTTGGATTTCCCGATAATTTTCATCGGATTCAAAGAATAATAGATTAAGGAAGTTTATAAATTAGTTAAAGACATATTAGACAAAAATATCATATTAGCTGTATAACTTTATAACCGGCACTAGACACAATTTGACACTAGACGTCAACACTTGTGTATGCGCTGTAGCAAATCATTGACATACATGTCATTTTGAAGCTCTATTCATAAGCTGTCAAAATCAGTCAACAGTGTCTGATTTGCTTGTGCGCATCATATTTTTTTCAATCATGGAAAATTTTGAAAATTGGCGAAGAAAACAGCATTTGCGGGAAGTTTCACTGAGGTACTTTTTTGCAAATAAAACTGCAGCCAATAGTCATCGTTTGTTCGTAGAATTGTATGGCAAACATGCTCTTGCGAAAACACTGTGTTTCGAGTGGTTTCAACGCTTTAAAAGTGGCGATTTTGACATCAAAGACAAAGAGCGGCCTGGACAGCCGAAAAAGTTTGAAGATGAAGAATTGGAAGCGTTACTCGATCAAGACTTGTGCCAAACACAAGAAAAGCTTGCAGAATCACTGGGTGTGACTAAAGCAGCCATTTCGAAGTGCCTAAAAGCAAGGAAATTGGGTGCCATACGAGTTGAAGCCGGGTGACGTGGAAAGGCGATTTTGCATGTCTGAAATTCTGCTCGAGCGTCGTAAAAAGAAGTCGTTTTTGCATCGAATTTTTACTGGTTACGAATAATGGATTTATTATGATAACCCGAAGTGCAACAAATCGTATGTGAAGCCCGGCCAACCAGCCAAATCGTCACCGAAGACGAATATTCACGCTGCTCTGTATTTGGTGGGACCAGAAGGGAGTTGTGTACTATAAGCTTCTATAACCGGTTGAAACCATTACTGGAGAGCTGTACCTACAACAACTGATTCGTTTAAAGAGAGCTTTGAAGGAAAAACGGCCAGAATGGGAGACCAGACACGAGACATTGATTTTCCAACATGACAATAAACGCTCAAATTTCCTAAAAAAATTCCGGTTATTAAGTTATACAGCTAATAATTAAGCTTTGCGTTCAAAAACTCTCCAAAACTTAAAAGCTCCAAGAAAGCTTAAATTTTCGAACCATGATTTAACGTTACCATATCTATGTTCCATTCGGATAACGAAATTTGAGAATTTAACCAAAAAAAAGATCAAAAATCCCCAAAGATTATTGAAAGCTTAAAATTAAAATGTCATTTTATACATAATTTAAATTTAAATGAAATATAAATTAAATTTAAATGAAACATGGATTTTCGCAAAAAGCTTATCCAAACTATTAAAAGCGGAACGATAGCTCGAAATTTCGAACTAAATTTTTTACGTTTAGATATCTATTTTCTATCCAGATAACGATTCTTTAAAAATATTTCAATTTTTTCCAAAATAAAGCTTTAAGTATCTCAAAATCTCTTTGAAAGCTTAAATTAAAATGTGGAAGTTTGGAATCTAATTTTTATTCGATTCATTAAATTGCAATAAAATATTTTCAAATTTCGCTAGAAGCTTGCTAAATCTATTTTATATCCAGATATCGGTCCTTTCATGAAATTTCAAATTTTCCCAAAAAAGAAATGCTTCAAAATCTCTAAATTTAATTGAAAGCATTCATTATATTCAAAATTTCAGAGTAAACGAGAACAATGAATGCCTTCGAGAATTTTCCTTCAATTCAATTCGTAGAGATTTTAATTTCCGGACAAAGGTTTTTAGAGAAAATTTCCAATTTCGTTTAAGTTTATTTATAATTGAAATCAAATTGGAATATGAAATAGATTTGATAATCAATAAACTTATATTTTAATTAAAAGCTTTGTATAAGCTTTTGGAAGTTTCTTAAAGCTCTTTTCAGCTTTCAATTCAATTTCAATTACCTTAAATTATTGGGATAGAACATAGGTTTTAAAACGTATAAATTTAAAACCGCAAATGTAAACATTTCTTCCAGCTTTTAATTACCCACTGAACCTTTTCAACGAAAATTTCGAATTTCATTTAAATTTAATTATTAGAAGAGAAATTAGATCCCATACTGACTAAAATAAAATTTTAATTAAAAGCTTTCGATGTGTTTTGGAACTTTCTTCTTTCTTTCACTGATTTTAAATTATTTGTACGGAAAATAAATTTGAAAGCGGATAAACTCTTATCTGATAGGATACCTCCACGTCGATGGAGAGTATATATGTATATATCTTAGAAAATAAGACTTTAACTAAAACATATCTTTAAATGATCGGAGATTTAGATCCCCAGATAGGTGAACCATAAGCCAGATTTCGAGATTTTTTTCATAGCGCCTCCCCTTCCTCATAAATCAATCAAAATAAATCATAAATAAAATAAATCGAGTTAGCAATTTGCGGTAATTAGAAATTGGTTACGACTTTGTTGATATTTCAGGTGCTCTGCGCCTTCTGCTCATTAGAGTACACGCCAATGGTTGGACACTTAGCTAAGGTATTTTCCTAATAAGGGATATTAAGGCATTTAATAAACTATACCTATCTGTTGAGGTCATTTTTCTAATAGGTATCTCCCGTATCCGGTACTTTTAGGATCCGCTACATTACTATTCCTAAGTATATTCAAATTGTTTGTAACTCTAAAGTTACTCTCCCTTCTGTTAGTCAATGACATACAACTGTTCTTCTTGGTGTCTGATCTTGCATAGTTAGACAGCTCAATTACATTTCTGTCTTATGTAACTTCGCATCGTAACCAATACTATGATATGTGCTTTTTAAGGGGTTAGACCACCCTGGTATTTTCAAGGAATCGAATTTTCTTTTTGACTAGATAAATTGTTTATACGTTAAAACGTTTATATTTTAAGCGTTTAATCATTTCAGAATTCAAATTATTTCCAGAATTATAACAATTCGAAGTGACCGTGGCAGAGAGTCGGCCTGAACCTCGGTAGAGAACGGACTGGTGCGAGCGGGAATAGGAGATTCCTTCCGGGAATTTTAGCAGCTGAAAGTATTTTCTAGGGGTTACGTACATTTCCGAGACGAACTTTTTCTGAACCGTATTTAACCGTGTTTATTAGATTCTACTTAACCGATTTATATGAAAGTTAAATCATATATTCTTTTGAATGCGCCGTTAATTTTTCATACATTTTTAAAACTCGAAATTTCAGTTAAAATCAGACTTTTTTTCAAAAGGAATGAAAAAGATGTTGTCATTTGTTCAAAAAAAAATATTTTCTATGAAATTTTTTTCTTTTTTTTTATTATAAATAAATTTATTATTTTAGTCAATTTTATTTATATTAATTTATGCCATAAAAACGACAAATATAAGTTAACAATAGTAGAAGTGTTGCTAAAATATTTTCGTCAAACGAATATTCGGGTAATATGCTATTTTAATGATATTTTATTTTTATTTAGTTTCAAAAGAAAGGGCTTAATTATGGATCTACAAATTTTCAGTTTATAAATTATATACCCAGATTGAATTACTATTAAATATTGCAATTTCGGAAGTTGATGGTATATTTAATACAAGATTTGCTAATATGTAGACAGTTAAACATGTTAGAACATTTATCCATATTTTCCATTTAATATGGGAGTCAAGAAAAACTGCACTTTTATTTCGGAATTGTCTTGATCATTTTTGACCACGTATCTGCAACAATTTTGAACATGTCTGTGATGATTTGTATCTATATGTGGACTTACCTCAAGAAGGTAAATTTGTAATTTTTAAATTCATTTTAGTATTAATATTAATTTCAGATTTGGCAGGCTTTAAATTTTAAAATATAAAAACCAAATTCCAATATACTTTTGTATCGTGTTATGTAACAGTAAAGTAGTATTTTGACCTAGAAACCGACAGCACAGTAAAAATTTTTAAGTAAATTGAAAATTATTTAATAAAATTCCTTTCCTAAGTATACCGAAACTTCGAAAAATCTATTCAAAAAATAACGAGTATAAAATATTCACCAAATCCTTGGTCCAGCCAAATGATTTTTCATCAAATATTTATTTGATGTGTTGGTTTCCTCAACAATAAGGAAAAACAAAATTTTCTAATGTTCAACATGTATATTTCTACATCCCACTCGCGTCTTTTTATTTGGGCAAACAAAAATATCAAAAAGATCTTATCTCATTCTAGAGGACAAGTATCTTTATATTTTGTCGGAAAAATATATTTATATTATAGTAAAAATGAAGGAAAAAAATAAATGTCATAGCCATTTTTAGCAACATATTTCATAATGATTTACGAAATTTTTTCGAAAAAAAAAATGATATCTACACAATGTAACTCATTCTCTTATTATCTAAGGATTTTTCCTATTATGAATGTTTGAATTTTTATTTTTTGTATGTGAGTGTACGGTTGCGTAACTTATTTCCACCCCCTGAAAATCAACATCTAAGAATGGTCCAGCCTCGGTTCTATGATGCCCATCACATCGCATAACGAAATATAATTAATTAGTCTCAATCTCACAATAATACAATATGTAATATGGATTAAAAAAAACGGTCTTCTTCATATATACTATCAAAGAATGAGCAATAATAAGTAATGCCAACTTCTTTATTATTGAAAGTCCACTACTAAACCACTTCATTGACGTGATGGGTAGTGTAGCCGCTTTTGAAGAGGGAGGTTGCAAGTTCGAAGCCAGGTGTCGTCATCATAAATTATTATTTCAATAATTTGCGATCGTCACAACGACCGAATTTCAAGCCACGTCATATCAGATAGTGACGTAAAGCTGGCGGTCCCCTGTATAAAGATTATAAGTATTCTTATGCAGAGACTCCTTGTGTATTGGAGGTATCATCAAAAACAATACACATCCATTGCTATTAATATGATATAATTGGTCAAAAGCAATGGATAAAATGATCAAAATAAACAAATAACAAATAATACGTTAGAGCGCTAGAATGACTACCAAGCCTCTTTAATAATCGAAATAAGTCATATAAACTTCCATATGGAAGCACCAATACTCCCTAGAGAAGTAAGAGGTAAAAGGTGATGATGATGACTGAAGCCCGCTGCTGAACATGCCCTTACCGTTTTCCATTTATATCTGTCCTGGATGTACTCTATCCGCTTATCCATCCCTCCTACTTTTAACTAGAATATAAAAAAAGAGAAGGTTTGAAATAAAAATTAAATTAAAATAGATAAAATTGAAAAAAAAAATTAAAGGGGCTGAAATTAGAAATGATATCATCTTTAAACATTTTTGCAAACATTTTTGATAAAGATCGATGATGAAAGATGAAGATTGTCGATCCTTTGAGAAATCTATGTAGCTTACGTTAAATCTCATAGGGAAATTCGACATCGATCTGTATGGAAAAACGAGTATCTATGCTTTGAAGAGCTTCCCGAAGATCGTTATATTTCTTTATACCAATTAGATGGTATAGTTGTCCAGGTATCTGTATCAAATAATAACAAACAGCCAACACGAAACAGTGGGTTATTAGAATTTGTCAAACTATAAAATATCAGAGGTGGAATTTTGATTGAAAAGTGAAACCGTGTAATCGTGAAAAGTGACTTTCACTCATTTTTTCCACTAAACGGGATGTTAATTAATCATGTGATATAATAAAACTGTGTAAAAGCGATAAATAAACGTATTTTTTTCACCCATAAATTCGTTCATGATAAGTCACCTATTAAGCAAAGAGAAACAAAATTTAAATTTTCTCATGCGGTGAGAGTTCCTCTATTAGATTCCGCGATATGGTTTTTGGAAAGCAATATACAAATTATTGAACTCTGTATCGTAAATATCGAAAGGATTTTCTGTATCCCTTAGGGTCCTCTTAAGATTGCGGGAATACATTTTTCCTCATCATTCCGATCACACATATTATAAATTTATTGCTTGATTGTTCATTTTGTTAATCAAGCACACTTCTAATAATCGTTATACAGTCAAAATGAAACTTATAAAAAAAGGTGATTTTTGTCCCAACCCCTTACGATTTCGATAAAAGTTTCAGAATTTGTTAGGGTTGAAAAGAAATTCGGTATAATTCAATTAAAATCGCGTTTTATGATAAAATGTAAATGATATAGTGAAAAATATCCTGGTGGAAACTTACTTTCCACGATTTCATTTCACGATTTCACTTTACAAATTAAATTCCACTACAGTTTAGAAATCTTCATTATATTTAGTTGGCACAACAATTGTAAAATTAGTAATTTGAAATTCAAATAAATTTCCGTTTAGAACTAACTAAGGCAGAGATGCACAGCGCCTAACACATAGGGGTATTTCATACCCCCATATAAAAATGAAATTAATTAAAATTAACATGGGAAT
>JANTOP010006106.1:0-16741 GCA_027564815.1 Symmerus nobilis
AAGTTCGAGCTATCACGATATTTGTTAGTACGGACATCTAGCGTCAAATTCCGGTTTTTAAGTTGTACACCCGATAATATTAACCATAGTCCGCTAAAATGTCGGAAAAGGCGAGAAAATCGGCAACAAAGTCAGGAAAATTCAAAAAAAGCATGCTAAAAATCGAAATCACTGGGAAAAATTTAGAAAAGTCACGATAGTTCTGTAAAGCCAGATAAATACCGCGAAAATGTCATTAAAAAAATTAAATTAATTTGGGAGAAGATGGGGAAATATCAAAAGCCAGGAAAGCTTGGATTAGGCCGAAAAGTTGGAAAAGTTTGGACTAGAAAAAGGTTTCAAAAATATTGATCAGACAAATTTGAGAAGGCTCGATACTAGTCTGACTGAAAGACTGAACAGACTGAATAAGTTTAAAGAGGACAAAGAAACTAGCAAAATCAGAAAACAGCAGGTAGGACCGGAGAAACATATAAAGAGTTGAAAGCTTATCGAAAAATTTTGACAAAAGTAGGAGGAAAAACAAGTCGATAAATCCAGATGAAAGTCAAAAGAGTTGGGAAAGATTGAAACCAGAACGAAATCGGAAAAAGTTGGATCCTTAAAAATTAAGGGCGTCGGAAAAAAGTCTAGAAATAAGTCTAGACCACCCGCCGACTTTTCCTAACGTTTTTTATTTTTATCCATCATCTGTCTTGTGCCAAGTGCCATCTTTATGCTTTTTCCCGACTTTTCAGAACTTTCTTCGATTTTCTAGACTTTTCTCACTTGTTTACAATTTTTACCGACTATTTTCTATGTTTCCCGACACCATTTTCTGATTTTATCCGTCGTTTAAAAATGTTCTGTTGTTTGTTCTGTTGTGTTGTCGATTGTTTGTGACTTCTTCAGTTATCTTTATACTTCAATCATCTCCCGACCCTTCCTAACTTATTCATGCTAATTGAACAACTTTGTCGCTCCCGAGATTTTGTCGACAATGACCATGGATTTGGAAATCGTTCCTAATTTTCCATACTTTTGGTCGACTTTCGTGTTTCTAATTTTCCATACTTTAGAGTTTTACTCCAGTTTTCATGAATTTTTTATTATTAGCCCAACATTTCTGATTTTTTACCGACTCTACTGCGATTTTCCTCCAATTTTTTCCGTTATACTTTTCCACTTGCTACTGATAGCAAATTGGCAAGTATTCGGAAGTTGTCAGATGTTGCGGATTTATTCCTGGAGAACATGTTAAGTTATAAAAATAAAATCTACTATGTGCTGTTAAGTTTCAGGGTTTGAACTCTAGTATATTGTTATTGTTAATATAGAAATACTTTGCCCTCATGTAAGTATGCTGTCGTGCGAATAAAGGGGTCATATGTTGCAGGGAATTAGGTAGTTAGGGAATGTTTTGTTGAATACGATTAACATTAGCATAGCAAGTTATTTTAAAATAGGGAACTCATCGACTTACAGATTTTTGAGTTAGATATTTTATATACCATTTAAAGATAGGGTTGATTCCTAATTTTTAAAACCTATTTCCGAAAGTTTAACTGGCAGTAAAAAGAGTTTACTTCATTGTTATATCATTCGAAATTTACTATAGGTGAAGACTTTGCACAACAAATCGAAACTGTTTGCAAGATTTAAACGAGATATATACTTTCAATTACAGTTTCGTAATATCGCTACCGGATAATCGATTATTTCCGCATAATTTATTTCGATTTTTCATTCATTACATTATTTTCTATTATTTAATTGTATCTGTGTTTTTCTAGATTTACAAAGATGATCCATTACCTCATTCAATTTGCGATAAATGTGAGCGAATGGTTGAAGATCAGTTTAATAGTATAGAAAGGTTTCGGCAATTAGAAATTGGTTGGTTAAAAACTGTTGCTAGCCATGATTCGAATCATCCATATCTTCAAGTTTTGGATTTGGTTGAAGTAAAAAATTAAAAATTAAAACTTTCCAAACTTACGACATAATTTGTGGATTTTCTTTTTAGGATTATACAAAACAATTAAATGAATTAATTCATAAATATGATTCGAGTATTTCCATTCATCCACAAATCATCTATCCCCGTTCGGAAATTACAATTGCCGAACAAATCAAACCGGTCGATAAGACCGTTTTGGAACGTATGCTTTTAAGTGATAATATTTATAAAGTGAAGACATTGCAGCGATTCTGTTTAGATTATATCAATAAAAATGGTCCTGATCTGTTGGAGACCGTTCTAGCAACAACGAATACGGTTACAAATGGTGAATGCCGGAGAATTGTTGATGATAATTCAGAATCGCATAGTACAGCAGACTATTCATCGGATGAAGAACCAATAGGGAGGCGAATGAGTTCGAGATTATCAAATAAAATTTACCGAACCGAAAATTTGGTGTTGAATGGCAAGAGGAAAAGTTATCGAAAGAAAACTAGTGTCATTGTTGATACATCATCGAAGAATTCAACACCGACTCAAGACGAAGGTTCAATGAAAACTAAAATGATACAAAAATATCGGATGGCTGGTAGGAAAAAGTCACGTAAACGCCGAACTGATCGAGAATTTATTCGAAATATTACCAAGAAAAAAAGACATGTAAACGATAAAAGTAAATTGTTTGATGAGCTTCTAATTAAATCGGAAATAAAAACCGATAACGATCCTGCGGAAGAACAGAAACCAACTGAACCAGAGCTTTCAATAAAACCGCAACGGCAAAGTATTATTGTTGGACCGGCATCAGTCAAACGGAAAATGAGGGAGGAGATCTTACGCCAATCTACAGGACGCAATGAAAAGATGTTAGACGTTGAATTGAAACCTATAATTGATAAAGATTTTATAAAGATATCGGACGATGTTATTGTTAAACGGAAATTAATGTTAAAAAATGAAATAAATATAACGCGTATTAAACCGTCACCAGACCGAAAATTAATTGAGTTGGTTTCGAATAAAAAGGAGTTAATATTACCTATTATTAATCAAAAAACAAAACTTCCAGCCGGTATTTCCATAACACCGATACCAAAACGTGTAGTAAACTCTGCAACAGAACTGATAACTAACAATAAATGTTCGTTGAACGATATTCAGAAATCTGTGAAATTGGCTTTGGGATCAAATCCCGAAAAAGTTTTCAGTTTTAATTCATCGGTAAGTATACAATTGAAAACATTAAAATCTCCAAAAGAGGAACAGCAAACAGATGACGAATTAACTGCCGGTTCAAATCTATCAAAATCAATCGTTCATTCGAGCGGACCAGCACGATGTAAATACTGTAAGGATGTATTTTTCAATATTAAGGAATTGGCCATCCATCAATTGAGCCATTTAAAAATTGAAACCCATAAAGTTGGTGAACCACAAATATTGGCACCACACTTACGACGTGGTCGTGTTGTACCGCTCGGTACCGAAAAATGCTTCCGTTGTTTGAATTGTTGGCGGCTATACCCGAACAGTCAGGCGATATTAGAGCATTGGGTCACAAAAAAATGTCTGTTCTATTGTTCGATTTGTGGTGAACCGTTTTATCGAAATCCAAAAGAGATTCGGGACCATTTTATTGCTGTTCATGGTATTCGGTACCGAATGTCTGAAGTACAATTTGGTCGTACGCGTCCACCGCCGGATATGATGGCAAATCAACCTAGACATCCGATGATGCGACGACCAATCCCAATTGATGATAAATTTTTACATATGATTCGAACTAAAGCGGATCCAACTAAGGTCCGGATATTAAAATCGGGAAGGGTTACGTGTGAAATATGCGCTTGTTCATTTCCAAATATGCAATCGCGCAATTCACATATGCGCCTACATAAAAAAGACGCTATTATATCGAAGGTAGGACCGAATGGAGTCCCCTTAAGAATTCGTTCATTACCACATACCGGTAATCCGATAATGATACGTCCAAACAGTAATGCACATCCAACGGCTTATCATCCGATGAAGCGAATTTTAGCACCACATCAAATGAGCCAAATGATGAGAACGTCACTGCAACAACAAATGCAACAACGATTCCGTATGCGACCACCAATGGTACGACCAAAACCACATCCTATATCTGAACCACTTATCACTGAACCGCTAGTTCAAATAAAAACGGAACTACCAGAAGACGAGGAAGAATCAATTTTACCTACACTACCCGAATTCACAGAATCCGATTTTGGGATGACGGATGATTGTGGTTCGATCGATTATAGTGAACTACAGCCACCAGAATCCGATGACAAGTTGATTAAAATCAAATCAGAACCAGGAACGGAATCTTCTCCATCGCCAGGACCTCGTTTACAAGTAAAACGATTACATGAACTACAAGATCCTGGATATCGACCGGTACGCCCACGGCCAACAGCTACAGCAACATCCGGATTCAATCAACAGATGCAATCACAGAAATCGTCGAAACCGATCTTTCAGCAACAACCTCGACCCCAACCATCTCAATCTCAACAACAACAACATTTTGATCATAAACTATACGAACATCGACAGCAATCTCAAATGCAACATCACCAACAACATATGAACGCTCAACAACAGCAACAACATCAAATTACCCAACAGTCGCATCACCAATCATCAACCCTGAATCCACAACAACAACCATCCACCATACATAACCAACAACAGCAACAGCAACACCAACAACAACAATATCAATTATCTCCAATATCCATAAATTTCCATCAGCCAACCGTGCAGCCAACCGGCCAACAATTACAAGCCACTAGTCCATCTTTAATTGCAGCCGGATCTCCAGCAGCACAGCCGGCTGCAATCTCTCTACATCAATTGCAACAACATCATCAACAATCGCATCAGTTGGCCAATCAACAACAGTATCTGTTGCAATCGCCCCCACCTTTTCAGTTACCCCAGGCCCAAGCGCTTGGAGCGCAACACGTACAAAACACCCAATACTATAATCCGGTGTTTGTTGTACAACAACAGCAACAGACGGAAATTTATCAACCGATGGCACCACAATATGGAGCCAATATTAACTATTCGCATTATTATAGTTAAATGGATTGAGATTGTTGAAATGTTTTCCATTTTTTATTTTTATTTTTTTTACTCAGATGGGGCAGCAAAATATATACGTAATAATGTAATTTCATTAACAGGAGATTCAGGCACAGCCTTTATTTTTGATTGATGCTTAAGTGATGGTCAGTATTTTGAAACCGAACAGTTCTTAGAATAACATTTTTCCATTTCATTTACAATATAATAATTGTATCCTATATTTTATAAATAAGACATCCAAAAATCCGAAATATCTATGGCAAAAATACTGACTGTTTAAACTTATGCTCCGATAATTTTTAATAATTTTACTATGTTATACAAGATAGAACATACTCTCATCGAATTCATAAGAAATGTTAAACGTTTATATATTTAATTTATTTCATTTTAATATGTGATTTAATTTATTTTCATGCTTTATTTTTATTTTTTCTTAACATGATCAAGGAATTTGCTTCCTCAAATTATCGAACAAAAAGCATTTCAAGTAAAAAAATTGTTTATATAAATTTTACAGCTATTAACATGAATAAATAAAAAAATTAAGGAATAATTTCCATTAAATTATAAAATAAATTAATTTGGAAAGCTTTAAGGTTAAATCAATCAGTTGAGATAGTGCCTGTTCTACGACTTTAAAGCGCTTTTTAGAGATGTCCTACAGTTCTACACGGAAATTAGTTATTATTGTTGATAAACGTTTTAATAAATAACAGAAGCATTGATAAGTCGTTCTTTTTAATTTAAATTCATCAAGAAAGCTTTTAAAAGTCGTGTAACAGGCACACCGCAGCTGCATGTTTTAACTTTTAAGCTAATATTGAAAAGTTTAGTTTATAGTAGAAAATAACGCAAGTTGGTATTTGATTATTTATTAATTATAGATTTATAATTAAAAATAAGCTATTAATATGATTCGACAGTTAAAAATAAATTTATAAAGAACATCCTAGTACGGCTATCTTCTATCTGTAGACGAATGGTTAGTAATCCCTTTCTCACAAAGATTGTATTAGAATTTTTATTCGTATCTACTAGAGCTCCCTATATCACATGATACCATGTACAAGTGTGCGCATAATAGAGGGTCGTTTGAAATAGTATAATTAAAATTAAAATTAAAAGTCCCTTTGCCAACGTATGGCATGATCATTTCAAGTGGAAATAAACTTAAAAAATAGGGAGCGGTAACGGTCCACCCCGTAAGAGTCCATTCTGTCGGTATGGAGTCATCATCATCATCATCTTTACCTTACTCCTCTAGGGAGCATAGGTGCCATATGGAAGTTTCTATGACTTATTACGATTATTAACGATTGAGGCTAGGTAGTCAATCTAGCGCTCAATCGTATTTGTTGTTTCTTTATTTTTATCGTTAAATCCGAGGGGGTAACTACTTGAAGAAAATATGTACCATGAATTCCAAATGATTTCCAAAAATTCAAATGAATTCTAGATGAATTCCATTATTTCCATATGAATTTCAGATGAATTCCAAATGAATTCCATCAAGATGTACCATGATTTCCAAAAGTAATTACCCCCTCGGTTAAATCCATTGCTGTTGACCAATTACATATTTAATAGCAATGGATTGTGTATTATTTTTGATGATACCCCGAATACACAAGGAGTCTCTGTATAAGAATACTTATATTCTTATACATGAGACCGCCAGATTTACGTCACCATCCGATATGACGCGGTTTCAAGTTCGATCATTGTGACGATAACAAATTATTGAGATAATAATTTTTTGTGATGTCGACACCTGACTTCGAACCTGCAACCTCCCTCTTCAAAGGCGAGCGCCATATCCATTATGCCATGAAGAGGTAGAACGGTATGGAGTACCTTCAGCGTAATTGTATTTCGAGAAAATTGATGTTGATAATATGATAAATATTACTTATTGGAAGTTAAGAAATTTAAAAATTACTTTAGGAGGAATGAAGAGCCCTTATTTTTTAACACAATATTAGAATATTATGAATAGTGAATGTAAACTTGCTCGGGAAATTTACCTAGCTTCTGAAAATCTTAGGTATTTCACATTATTTATTATGGATACATAACTGCAAAATTAATCATATTGTCATACGAAAAAAGGGCCCTTTAATCGAGCACAATTATACTTTTATTTAATAGTAAATAACTGTTCCCAAATTTAAGAAATTTAAGTGTAAAATTCGAGGCGCCTGAATTAAAATCAGAGTTACACATTCGTACAAAAAATTCTATTAAAATCTCATAAAATATAAAAAAAAGGAAAATCAGTATAAAAATTGAAATTCTTAAACAAAATTGAAAATTCCACATTGAATAGGTCATAAAAATCACAAAATTTCGTAAAAATCGAAAAAAGCTATTTTAGTGGTTCTAAATAAGATCTGGACGTTCCCCATCGATCTTAGTTCCGATCTAAGTTCACGAAAAACGGATTTCGGGACCTTTGACTCCACGTAGGATTGTTAGCGGCACTCGAATCGATAGACAACTTTCAGATCTTATAACCACAAAAACTCAGCTTCTATAAATATATTCTATTGGATAATTAGTGTATTCATAAACAAACATAAGAATTAGGTTATTCAAAAAGATTCAGTCTGATATATTCAAAGATTATGGCCGTACTAGGTAATTCTTAAAATATTCGGAGAATGGCTAGATCCCTTGCTTTTCATATTGAACTTGGAATGAAATTAATCAAACTAGATTTATTTAAAACGAATTAGGTTTTAGTATTTTAAAAGATATGAATATTTTTCTTTCCCAAATCACTGAGATGGATGGTCGTACTATTAGTAAATTAAATGGTAAATTATTACATACAGGATCCATAAACCTTTTAATAAAATAGATCCATTATAAATAGAGAAACAGCGCACTTTCCACTTAATTAAGTGAGGAGTCGAAATAGGCTGAATAACAGTCTTTAAGATTCTATTCTCTATTTCAATTTAATGTGTATAAAAGATTGTAATTAATTTTGCCAAATTTGTACTCAAATACATATTCATTACTTCCGATGCATAAAAATGAAAAATAAAATTAATTTGATAAGATTATTTAAAACGGTATTTTTATTATCGTATTAAACCAGCTGGATGGCTGGAGACTTTATAAAGAATAAACTGTATATACCTGTGCTATTTCGTCTATTTTTTTTAGGAGCATGGTACATAAATTGTTTTAGGAAAATTTAACAATTTAGATAACAGTTAATTTATAATTTATTTACGGCCACGACTTTTAGCTTTTACACGTTTACTTTTGCCCATACGGTTACCACCCTTAGCAACGGCTTTACCACTGGAACCGGCACCCGCACCCCGTTTCTTTCCAGGTTGATACTCACTTTCCATCGATGATTGTTTTGTATTACGTTTCATGCCACGTTTCTTACCACCAAAACCAAAACGGCTATCGCGATCTTTCCGTTTCAGTCCAGGTCTCTTACCCTCGCTGGCATCATTCAAAAAATCTAAATTTTTCAGCTTTCCCTTACGGAATTTCTTTAATTTCTCCAACATATCACGCTTCTCAGCATCCCGATGAGCTCGTGCCTGTTTCTGTATCATTTTACCCATTTTCCGTTGCTCTCGTATTTGTTTGATGCGTTCCGATTTTGCCTGTCCCTCCTGTTTCGCCATTAAATTGGCCCGCACTTTTTGCATGTGTTCATCAGTTTTTGCCATTTCGGCAAAATAGTCATCCGGGCGTTTCGTCTTTATATCCAAATCGTGTAACCGCTTCATACCTTCAATAACAGCGGATTGGGCCTGTCGATAGAATTGCATTTCCCGTTTAAAATCATTTAATACTGGATCCTGATCAGGCGTGAATGATTTAATTTTGGCGTTTCCCGCAAATAGGCTGGAACGTTTTTGTTCATGTTTTTCAAATTGGACAGCCATTTCGGGAGCCATTGGCGCTAAATCGTTGTTCATATCCAATCGTTCAATCCATGGTAGATTCAGTTTTGTTTGCTGTAATTTTTGTTTTAATTGAACCTGAAATAATAAATTAGTTAACCTAAAAAATGGAAGTATATTTTGCTGGAATACCTACAACATTATTAACCCTTTTTGCTGTCGGTTTAACTTCAACATTTAATCCTGGCTTGAGTAGTCCTTTTGAATACGCTTCTTGTAGCTGAAATGGAATTATTACACTAGGAACGCAAACTTTAAATTCTAGCAAGAATTACCTCGGCATCTGAATCATTTTCATCTTCTGAAGAACTACTGTGACCTTCAAATTCCATATTAATGATTGTTATTTAATTAAAATCAATGTAATTAGAATTAATTAATTTAAATCGAAATAAAATTTAACCGAATCGAAATAAATAACAAAACACGTGTGAGCAGGTTGACGTTTCCATAACAGAATAAAAAAAAGTCAAACTAATTAGTGTTGTCAAATCTATCACCTAAATAAACGGCAGTTAACCGTACCGAGCAAGAAACATAACTACTGTCTGTTTTAAAATCTACCCAAAATACTTTTCAAATATTTGCTGATAGTTTAATGATTTTATTTGAATTTTTCTCAGCGTTTACAAGAATTGGAGATACTTGATATGGCCTACAATAGTTTGACTGCTTTCGATTTTAATTATTTTGATCAGGTAATATTAAAATATAAATTACAAGAAATTATTTGACACAATTGTTCTATTCATATGTTCTACGGTAGGTTGGATCATTATCGAATTTACTTGTAAATATGAGTCACAATCGAATAATCCAATTAGTTGGGAATAGTTCAACGGATAAAGGACGTGATAAAGAGGGTATTTCAAATAAACCTAGAAATTCTAAATGTTGTCTATATTCGAAGGAATTATTTTTCTTTTTTTGTATTTTTGCATGTTACATATTCAATTATCTATTTGTCATGTTTATTTTTTATGTTTTGGATTGGATATTTTCATTTGCCCATTTAGCTGCTCAATCTTGTCATATTTTAGGTGTAACAATATTACATTCAAATATCAAATTGTTGGATTTATCACATAATAATATAACGAGAATTAGCAATGGATTTTTTCTACCCGGCCAATTATCATTAACGCATTTGTATTTGGGACATAATTCAATTACGGTAATTTTTATGTTTGACTTTTATTTCCATGTAATTTAAATTGGTTTGATGAAGTTTAGGACATACTTTTCTGCTTCTTTATTTGTTATCTTGTTTCCTTGTTAGCAATTGAATTGAAATCGAAATTTCGAAAAAGACCTCGGTATTTTAGACGTTTGCATATTTTCAATCCACACACCTACATGAACAGGAGAGATTCGTAAAGATTTTCTTTTATAAGAAAAACAAGTTTGAAGTTAATATTTCTAAAATTCGATCACGAGAAGGGCTAATTTCAGAAGGATGAACTCTCTTCGAAATTCAATGTTATATATTTGTACAACAACGACTTTGTTTATTAGAAATTTCCTAGTTTAAACGACAGTGAAGTGTCCTATAAACCTGGGGATCTGTTGTAGAAAACCGCGTTATACAGTTGGAGTGAAGTTCTGATCTATCAGTATAGATACTCAATGTTTTAATGTTAATTACCTTTGGTACATGACATAGAGACAAGTCCCATTAAGCAATTCACGGGCCCTGGGCCCGATATGAGTCTCTGGGCTCCCATTAAGTTCCACGCGCATATATGAAATCCGTACCTTTCTTACAGAAGCTCTGAATAAATTTAAAAATCTGTAGAAAGGCTTTAAGTTTTAAATAAAGCTTTATGCGTAATTCTTATAATTGTACATATAAGGTTCCCTTATACCAAGGGTCGGCTTTTTAATTTTTTTTTTAATTATGAAACGAAAAGTCTTCTTAATAACTGTGAATTACTTTCAAAATTTTTTAAGCATTTTTTTTTGGGAAAATCCGAAATTTTGTTAAAGAATCGTATTTGGATAGAAAATAGATTTTTAAACGTTAAAAATTAAATTCGAAACTTAAAGCTTTCGTTGTGCTTTTAATAGCTTGAATAAGCTTTCTACCAAAATTCCATATTTCATTTAAATTTAATGAATGGGATAAAAATTCAATTAAAAATTATTTAAAATAACATTTTAATTTTAAGCTTTCGAGGTTTTAAAAGGATTTATTTTAGAAAAAATTAAAATTTTGTTAAATTTTGTTGTTGTTTGGATAGAAAATAGATTCTACAACGTAAAAAATAAGGTTCGGAAAATTAAGCCTTCTGGGAGCTTTAAAGTTTTTGCTGAGCTTTTAGAATGGACTGTTTAGTTTTAGTATTTTTATATTTTTCCTCAGCTAATTTAGAAGCAACCTGCATCATTACATTTTTTTGGATCCGAAGAAAATAATTGGGAAATTCGGATCAAATGGATTCGGATTAATTTTTGTATTTTTACCTAACTGTTAAAGCAACTTCCTGCGTTTTTACATTTTTTCCGACCGAAGAAATCTGTACACAAAATCTGCACATCTTATTGAGACGTTTACCGCACGCCACTGCTACACTTTAATAATTTTATCCCGCATTTAAGCAGGGAAGAATTTGGGCGGCATCATATTCACCAAAAAAGGCTGTTTTAAAAATGAAAATACCAATGACCCGAAACATCTTATTACTCACATTTTGGTTGGTTTTGACCCACAGCCTAGAAAGCTCATGTAAAAGCTTAGATATGAGCATCCATTTTGAGCTTTCTTCGGCTGACCATTGTTTTTACCCGGACCTTTTACAGAATTCTGGGATTCTGGGAAAACTGATATCAACCTAAGATAATAATAATAATATAAGAAAATGTATGTGGAAAATGTTAAACCAATTTAAATTACATCAAATACTCAATCAATGTTAAATATAATTAAATTAATAATTCATATTGAAGAATTTCACCAAAGATATTATTGGAAGATTAGTACATCTGCATCGCTTGGATTTATCACACAATCTGCTGCGGGAAATTCATAACGAAACATTTGAGAACACACAAAAATTAAACGTAAAATTAAATAGATTATGTTAATCCCAAAATAATCGAATAGACTTTTCGTATATAGGTCATCGATTTATCTCATAATACTCTTTTCGATATTCCTAGCAATCTCTTCAAATCACTTCAGAATTTACGAATCGTTGATATATCCCATAATTCATTAAGAGGACTACCCGAAAATCTTTTCATGAATAATGGAATGGAATCGTAAGAAGTTTAATTTCTTTAAACATTGAACAATGTGTACATGCATTTTTTCAGGTTGGACCTATCCCATAATTCATTTTCAAAAATTCCGATTGCATCGTTATCAAATTTGGCCGCACTGACTATGTGCGAAATAGATTTATCACATAATTTAATATCTGCGATTCAGACGATGGACCTATCAAACAAACTTCGAGTAATAAATATTAGGCTTATGTGTAAACCTGTTATTTAGATAGATAATAACGAATTTCTACCTTTACAGTCTCTGTCTAAGTTGAACTTATCTTACAATCGCCTATTCCAATTAAACGATGCTGTATTTGCAACATCACCGCGGCTATCGTTTCTCGATCTGTCCCATAACAGTGAATTGAAACTTATGGATAAAGCATTTGTTGGCCTAGAAAATACATTGATTAAATTAAATTTGGAAAATGTTTCGTTGAGTACGGTACCCGATTTACCATTACCAATGTTACGGGAATTACGTTTAGCTCACAACGAATTACCATCAATTCTGCAAGATCTATCGCATAATATGACATCACTACGTTTACTAGATTTATCTGATAACGACCTAACAAATATGCCGGTTGTAATAAGATATTTACCACAATTAAGATCACTATCATTGGCCGGAAATTCGATAAAAAGTTTGGTGAATAACAGTTTATTTGGGATTTCCGACAAATTGGAACATTTAGACATTTCTCGATTGGAATTAAATACTTTTGAGGTATTTCTAATCTCGATTCGATATTTAACTTTAAATAACCGCCATTTCAAATATTTAACTACTTTCGAATAGTTGGGAACGTTAAGAACTTTACCATTGCTTCGTTCATTACGAATATCACCATATCCGGCAATCAAATCGTTCAACATTCCGAATGTCATTGAAAATATGGATAATTTACGGGATTTATGGATCGATGAACCATATCAGCCTAAAGTGATTTCAGTACAAATAAGTGACGGTTCATCTATTGCTAAAGAGCTCCTATCACCAGTGACTCATATTCAAATGACTGTATCATCCGATTTGAACAGTGTAATGATTGGATTACTACCATCAAAAGTTAGAACGCTTACGATTAGTGGAAAATCTTATACTCAATTATCTGACAATATTTTTAATGTAACATTACTATTTTAAATTCGTTTTGTTTAATGTACTTTCTAATTGCGATATGGAATTTTTAGGGAATCCAATCACCATTCGTCCATATCATATTTTTCAATACGTCCCTACCGAGCTTACCACCCAACATATTTCAAAATATGGGACAGGCGCGAAATGTTTCACTAGATTTCCGTCATTTCAATCAGAAACTTTTAAAAATACCAAATCCGAATACAGCTACAAAACCAAATTTACCGGAAAAGATTTTTTTGACCGATATTCGAATGGCCGATTTATCGCTTAATTGCGATTGTGGAATTGGGTACAATGGCTTCATTAATTGTTACCATTTTTTTAATTACCGAATAATTTATGTTATCTTTTAGTTGGATCGAATATTGGCAGAGAAAGAAAAGGCAATATTTATGTGAAAATGATCAATTATGGTCGGGCAGTCAGTCAATGAGTTCGGTCCCATGTAGTAAATGTTCAGGAATAAAAGAAATTGATTGTCATTGGATTGATGATGATTTACGGCGAACCACTTGCTCTAATAAAAATCGACAGCAATTAATTGAAGTACTTTTCTTTAATATTTTTTATTTTAATTGATTGAATTATTGATTGATGTAATTTCAGGTACTAAAATCGGAATTGGAATGCGGATGGGGCAGTGGTGCGACAACAATTCATCGTTATGTGGCATTTTCAATCGTAGCCGTTATTTTTGTCATTTGGTTTTGACTTCTTTACTATATTTTTCATACATACGATAATTTTTATAAATATTTATCTCGAATTTATGGCGGTATTAGCCTCTAATTTATATAGGAAAGTTTGAATGTTCCCTAGCTTTTTATAATCTAACAATTTGTTCATATTTATAATTTTACAATCAATTAATTATAAAATTATTAAGTAGAAGAGAATGGGCAACCACCAGGAAATCATTTTCTAAATTATTTTTTAAATTAAATTATAATTATAATTGTCTTGTAATTGTCAGTAATTAAAAAACATGTTTAACTCCAGTGTGACATTGAACTCCAACTGTGAAATTCATGTGAAAACGGAATTTATTTGGAATTGTTTGGTTTTATTGGTTTTACCACGAATAAATATTTTCGAATAATATTTAAATTTTAATCGTATTCTTGACTGTGTTACGACTTTAGCCAGATACAAGATATCTATCTTATAAGGAGGCCACATGGGAGTCGGAATTTATTTATTTTTTATATTTATATTGGTTAAAGTTAAAGTATATGTTTATAGGATAAAGTTCCTTGCTCGAATATGAATTTCCCATAATTCCTACGACCCACTTTTCTATCTAATATTCCCGAGAAAATCGATTTTGAAATTTTCCGAGTGGTATTTATTCAGTAAAGGTAAAACAATGTTCCGAAAGAAGCCGATTAGCTCAAGGGCAGTCAGTAGATTGCTGGTTCTATTGTCGCTTCGGTGATAGTGTCGTTTTTTTTTTCGTTAAATTTGAATATCTACTTCATTTAAATTAAATATACAATTCATCAAATATTTGCTAATTAACATATAATAATCGCTTTTTATGGAAAATTCATGTCTTCTAATAGCACAGCCCCCCTCTGCCCCCTCCCCCCAATTGGCGCCTCTGCTTGATACGTTGCATAAATATACAGGGTGATTACCGGGTGGTTCGTACAATGAAATAGCCTGTATATTACACAAATGTATAATGTGCCCTACATTTGGACACTACAAAGTTCTATAATTCAAAATTTAAATATTTTTTAAATAATACCTTTATAAAAGTTACCTGTGAGAACACTTCGGCCAAAATTATTAAAGTGATCTTCATGGTGGTAGAAGATTAGTTGTGAACGTAATAATTTGCTTCTAAATTTGTGTCCTTTTATTGCAATTTTTCGATCCAAAAGTTTACCTAGGGAAAATTGTATAAATATTAACTTCAATAAATAAGTAAGAGTTATTTATAATTATTAACCCAGCATTATTTGTAAGTAAATTTATTTTTAATTCCATCTGTGTAATCTGTTCTATTTCAAAATTATGTCTGACAAATCTATACATAGTAACAGATCTGTGAATTACGTATGATACATTTTTATTAATCCAAATACCTACGTAATGAAACTATTATTACATATTTTTTGATCTGCTGCTTAATTGTTTCATTTTATACACACTTTAATTGTTCGTTCGATCGTATAAATAATGATGTAGCTAGTTGAATAAATAACTTATTACGTAAATATTTAGTAAATATGTCATAAAAATTACCGTTTGTTTAAAAGTTTTATCCTCCCGTTTTAGCTTTGGGGTCTATGGAATATAGAGATGCAAAAGATTAGAGTACTAGGTACATTATACTCGTTACTTTTAGGATCCGAAAGTAACAAGTATTCATTTCTAGAAATACTCGTTACTTTTATTCTACTCTATTTTGTTGGTTTAGCGGGTTTAGCTTTCATATTTTCCCATTGCCCATATTTTTGTTTTATATTGATTTTATGTATTTTATTGGAATAGTTTGCGAAGAATTATTGAACAATAGATAATGTAACATGAATGGCATTTTTTGTCTTTACAAATGAAACATACCGGTTCATGGTTCGCCGCTTCCCTAGGACCGAACATGGTATTAAACCCATATTGTTGTTTTTTATTGATAACATGTCATCCGTCATTGATAAAATTGTAGGAAATCACAAAGTTCCGATAGGACTTTCACCTATATCTCAAAGATTGCCGGTCTATTGTGTTAATTATTACACCACAGAACCTGCATGGATACGAAGCGAAGTATTAAAACGATTCTTTATTCTATTCTACATGAATAAAAAATTATACTATATGCACATGTAAGAATAAAATAGCTTCGCGTACATAATGCAAACATTTGTTTATTTTTTCTATATATTTGAGTTCTCGGTACCATATAAAATGTACTAACACGATAATACCAAGGTCACATATTCGAGTACTCTATCTACCCATATAAAATACCGTGTATAAATTGACATGTAGAATAAAGTAGTAACGGTGCATATAGATAACGGTACCTAATACAATGTAACGAATACTTGTAGTTAAACGGATCCGAGTACTCGGATCCGAAAAGTAACTAAACTTTGCATCTCTAATGGAAGATATTATAATAGCTCATTATCATTATCAGCTGCTTCTCCTCGTAGGACCCATAGGGCTACCGTATTAAATTGGGTTGTAGTAAAATTCATATGAATTACATTGTACGCATGCTACGAGCGCAAAAGTTGTAGCCTGATGAAAAATCTAATCCAGATCTAATAGCAAATATACATATTTTCACATTTTAAATATACTAGCGAA
>JANTOP010006117.1:0-33465 GCA_027564815.1 Symmerus nobilis
CTGATTATTTTCAAATACTATTTATGTTGTAAAATTTAAACTTGAAATACTTGAAATAGAGTGCATGTTTTAAAGCCAAGGGAAATTCATTTCCCGATTCTACTTTAAAAATTGTAATCCTTTAACTGGATGTAAGAAAATAGTAATAGAAATAGTATTCACCTGTTAAGCCCAATTACATCAGCTGTATTTATATTATACAAAAATTTAAGTTAAATATTGAAATAAGTTCAAAAGCTATTACATGAATTGTTCTTTTAAAAATGTTCTCCAACGTCAACTCTGTTCAAATAATAGTTCAATGATTTACCAATTGAAATAGTTAGTTGAAATATTATTTATTTTAGGCATTTTAGTTGAAATAGTAATTTAGTTGAACTGTCCTAAAATATTCTCCAACTCTGTCTATAGTTGAAAAATCTGCCAAGGTTACATTTAATTTGCAATCGATGAATATTTTTGTATATAAAATAGTGGAAATTTCTTAACATTTTCTTAGGAGTCAGGGATTGAAAAAAATCAAGCCAAAATGATAGATATAATTCTAGTTAAAAAGGATTTCTTTAAAAATTAATAATTTCTGATTAATTCCGATTTATTTGAGGACGGTTACGGAAAAACGATTTTATTTATAATTTTGTCAAAATATTATTTATCCCGAAATCCTTCATTCGGATTTTAATTTAGTTGATCAGCTGTCGATGAAAAATCGGTTCAGCAAAATCGGAGAAACTTTTCTTAAATAAAAATTTTGAAATCAAATGCTTGTACCGAAAAAATATTTTGAGAATTTTTATTTGATGTCAGGCGGTTCTACCACCTGATGATTTTATCGAATTTCCCTAACAGTCTTATGGAATCGTAGAATCTTAATATGTATCAATGTCTAATAAATATACTTAGATGTTATGAGAGATGAAAAATTGATATAAATATTAAAATATATAAAGTTTAAAATTTTAAATTTAAAAAATCACTGTATAATTTAAAATTAATATAATAAAACAACCAATTAAGCCGGTTTTTATTTTAATTAATAAATAAATCCAATATCTAATAAATAAAATAATTCCGGCTAAAAGGCTAGAGAGAGCAATAATCCCGAAATAAGTAATAGGAAACACATTTTAAGGAAAGAAAATGTTAAACGTAAATTGACTCATTACGAATTAATTTTTAAATTTTTGATAATAATTAAAATTATTAAGATACAGGGATGAATAAAATGATTTAATTTGGAAGATTCAAATATTTAATTCAGGAAAATTTTTTTTATCTTGAAAGGAATATAGTGTCCGATTCACACAAAGTATATGTGGTAGAAATTGATTCGTAATAATATAATCAAATATGGATCCCCTACGGTCTAGGCGGCCCTATAACATACTCCTTTTTACTTTAGCTTAATTGCGGTAATTTAAATGAAATGAAATTAAATGTATTAGCTATATAATGTATTGCCATGGAGTGAAAATTCCCGAAACTTTTCGAGAGATAGCCACCACAAAGAAAATCACATTTTCTAGAAAATTTTGAGTTTTGTTATATATTGATTTTGAATTGAATGTAGATTTTAATACGTATAGAATTGTATCCTAAATTTAAAACTTTCACTGAGCTTTAAGCTTTCGTGGAGCATTTGGAGTAAACTGTTAGACTTGATTAACGTTTAATTATTTTAATAAAAATTAGAATTCGAAATTAATAAAATTGTATTCAAAACTTAAAGTTTTCGCTGAACTTGTAAGTTTATGGGTAGCTTATGTCTGGAATATTTTGAGTTCCCTTGCAGTTAAATTATTTGGATGAAACATAGGTGTCAATATGAATAAAATGACATCCCAAAGTTGAAGTTTTCTTTGAGCATTATTAATAGGGGCTTTCCTACGTTCCTACATTTCAGATTTGATTAATTATTGTAATGTACATTATTTTATATAATTATTATTACTTCATTATGTATAATTAATAATTATTTATTAATAATATATTCTTATTTTCTAGTCCTTGGGCGCCAAAAAACACCGTGAATCGGATATTTGGAAGATGTCACTTAAATATTTAGCTCAATTGTATGTGGTCCGAAGAACTCGTGACGTACGACACTCCATAAATTTGACGTCTCCGACCAAAGAGATGTTGTCGTCCTATCCGCTTGTTAAAGCGTAGTAGATATTTTGATGAAGTAAGGTATTTCCGAATAAGAAGAATATCTAAATAATTTATTGTATTTATTTTTAGAACGGAGGGGAAATCGGTACGGATAACCTAAAGGAATTGGAAATTCCGGACGATGTGATTGTGAAATTGAAAGATTTATCTTAAGGTTTCTCTTTATTATTAAATTCTTATAATAGAAACTTCCGTTCCGTAATTCGCACCTCATTTGAATTGTTAATTTTAAGCGTTACATCTACTTCAGTAATGATATCCTCCATCCGCAAGTCGGTCGTAAATTTATATCGTCGCAGAATATGCGCAATCATTGTTTTCATTGTCATCCAACCGTATTTCATGCCAATACAATTTCTAGCACCACCACTGAATGGTAAAAAGGCATGTGGATGCCGGTCCCGACATTTATCGGGTGTAAAATTATCCGGATCAAATTTTAAGACGTCCGGACCCCAAATTTTCGGATCTCGATGCATTTTATGGAAACATAATAGAATTGTAGTACCTTTTGGTAGTACACTGTCTCCTAGAATTATTTTTGTTAATTTTGCAAAATTGTTTAACATATTCCAAATGAAAATTTACGTAATTTAAACGGTTCAACGCATTCTCTGGTTAAATACGGACCGACGGGATAAAGTCTTAACGACTCTTTTATCACCATTTCCGTATAGTTCATCTTTGCCATATCATCCCCAGTAACATCCGAATCAACTCGATCGAATATCGCCCGTAGTTCGTTAACAACTCGTTCCTGAACGTCTTGATGGATCGCTATCATCAATAGAAAGCTTGATATTGCCAAAGCTGTCGTTTCCATTCCCTAAAATCAAAAGGAACAGTTCCAATATTGATAAATAAAATCATTTGAAATCCTTACCCCGACCAAAATCGTTTCAATGTGATCCCTTATATTCAATTTATTAAATATTCCTTTTTCGAACAACCAATAACATTTATCGACGTACTTCAGGAGCCCATTTTCTTCTTCGATTTTTAAAATGTCCATCCCCTTCTCACGTGATGTTTTTATCCGATCTTCAGTGTAATCCTGGATCTAAATATAAAGTAAATTAGATTGATTTTGTAAGGAGGAAACGACATACATACAATCCTTTGAAAATCTCGGAGTTTTCCAAATACCACCTTCTCATTGGAAAACGCTTTCGTTCGATAGTAGATAAAGTTTATATGGTGAAAGAAATTAAACGTTCGTTTGCTTATAATACCCGCTAATCTGTTAGATTAAATTAATTTAATTAATTAATGAAAAATTAAATTAATTTTTATATTAAATATTAACTGATTTTCCTTACTTAACGAAAGATTCATAAAGATCGTCTCCCTTTTCTGATTGTAAATTCAACGGACATCCCATTTGCGTGGCTATATAGAGAGTTTGGACATTAGTTACAATTCTCTTATTGTTAATTTAATTAAAATTAACTTACTGACAATCATATCGGCTGTACATTTGAATGCATATTTATATGTGTGACATGTTTGGCCACCAACATCTTTTGCCATATTATCGGCCAACAATCGTGCCCGTTCATTGAACATACCGTAGAAGGAGTTTAATATTTTCGTACTAAACGTTGGATTTAAATATCTCCGATGCTGTTTCCATTGATCGGCTGCAAGGAAATATAGAAGACGATACTGTTGTAATTATAAATCGATAGGTCAACGTACAATCGAAACGTGACGTCAAACATTAAATTTATTTATCATTTAATTATTTTATTAAATCGAACTCTCTTATAATCCTCTTAACATCTCGATCGTCATAATAAGATGAATAAGAAAAACACTTAAAATTTATTTATATTTTTCAAATTAATTCGCACGGCGGCAACTTGATCTCCTTTCAGCGGTTGGTATATGTTTGTTTGGCTATAAATTGTTTTCAGTTCCGGGGTAAATAAACATAGGCTTTTAATGATATTGAAGTAAATATTTTGGTTTCTGAACGGATCGTAGGTCATTCAATTTTATAGTAAAAAATTGTTAAAAAAGAAATTTGAATGGGATTTGTAAATAGTTGAATTTGATTTGCAAAAGGTTGAATTTGGATTTAAATTCAGTATAAATTATATCACAATTTCATTGAAAATGAATTGGCGGAACTCTTCGACTTTTTAGAATTCTCTTGTCCGTATTCCGTAAATATTAATTTCCGGAAAATTTTCTTAAGCAACTTGAAATTCTAACTATGTGAGGATATTGTGGAGCAACCTTTTTCAAATTATTAACCCCCTGATTTTATGGTTTCAAATAGTTTCAAAAATCGAGCGAGATATTTCTTAAAAATTCGAAAATTTTTGTAAAATTAAAAAAAAATTTCAAACAAATTCGAAATTATGAAAATGAAAATTAGACAATTTTTTAAAAAGTCGGATTTTTTTTTTTTAATTATGGCAATTTGGATTTAATTCAGGAAAGCGTAAATCTCTCTCTTTAATTCTCAATTTCATTGCAATAACTTTAATAATTAATAATTAATTTCATTTTACTATTAAGCGTATAGTTAAATATTTTGAATCTGGACAATCATAGCCACAGGGCATAATGGCCTATATACTTATTGGCCATAATTCGACTTATATTTCGATACAATTTTTAATTTCGATTTAAATTAGATAGAATTAGGCATTCTAGTATTTGATTATCGAAATTTAATGATTTTATCGGGTTTAAATTTATACATAAAATTCAATTTCCCTTAAATAATTTCCTGTGTAGTTGATTGAAATTTGATTTTCTAAACAGTTATTTCTGTTAGTAAACACCCAGAGCACACCCGAAATATCGACTAAATCGAAATCAGCTTATCCAAAGCTTTTAATTAAAATATAATATTATTTTATTTATTAAAGCTTTAAAGTTAAAGCTTTGTGGAAAATTAAAATTTCTGCCGTTGAATTGAATTGAATGCAAATTATCTTTCTTTGAACTTTCGAGATTTTTGAAACATATTTTTTTTGGGAAAATTTAAAATTTCATGAAAGGATAATTTAATTTTAAGCATTGAAAGAGCTTTGGAGATTTTTAAAGCTTAATTTTAGAACATGTTGAAATTTCGTTAATGTCCCGTTATCTGGATAGAAAATAGATTTTTAAACGTAAAAAATTATGTTCGAAACTTAGAACGTTCGTTGAGCTTTTAATAGTTTATATAAGCTTTCTGAGAAATTTTCATATTTCATTTAAATTTAATTAATGGGAAAAAATTTTGATTCTAAATTATAAAAAATGACATTTTAATTTTAAGCTTTCAATGAACTTTCGAGATTTTTGAAACTTTTTTTTGAGAAAATTTCAAGTTTAGTAAAAGCATCGTTATCTAGATAGAAAATAGATTTTAATACGTGAAAAATATGTTTCGGGAAATAAAGCTTTTTGGGAGCTTTTAAGTTCTCGCAGAGCTTTTGTACGAAAAATTTAATTTTGATATTTTTCTATTTTTCCTCAACTAAACTTCCTTCATCATTAAATTTTTTTGGATCCGAACAAAATTGTTGGGGAAATTCAGATCAAATATCGCGATGTCCGATATTCAAATTTCTCGATGCGAGCCCTTACGAATTTTTGATTTTTCTTAAATAAATTTCAACTTTTCCGAAATATTTAATTTTTGTATTTTTACCTAACTGTCAAAGCAACTTCCTACGTTTTTAAATATGGAAATGTTGACCGCGCACCACTGACAGAATCATTGTCTAACCCCGTAACCTAGTCGAGGTTTTTTATTAATTAATTTTCATGCTTTTTTTTATCAGAACTTTAAATTCAATTTTTTTTTAAATAACTTGACTCGATCTGGTTCAAAGTTTTTTCCTGAATAGTTGATGAGGTAAACTAAAAACTAATTTCAGGATTTTGGGAAAAAAAATTTTCTAATCCAGTTATGAATTTTCAAAAAATCCATATATTTTTTGAAAAATCTTCAGTTAATTTTCTTCCCATTTTTTTCCTCAAAATTTTTAAATTGAATTTTTTAAAAAGAAAAACTTCTCTCAATTTGGTTGAATATTGTTTCCCAAATAGTTGATGAGATGAAAAAAATTTTTTTTCATCGAATTATGACTTTTCAAAATTTATCAAAAATCTCATTAGTTAGTCAATTAAATTAAATCTACTTACCATTTGCTGTAAACAGTCCACTAACATTACGAAAAAAACCATAATTATATCCTTTTTGTAGCGTAATATCTGAGGATAGAACGGCATTCATATCATCGGGATCACTAATGAATACGAAAAATTTGGGACCAAACCATACTTTGGCCGGTAGTTCCGCATCGAACACATACTTGGCGAAATTCTTCGTACTCTCTTCGGATTAATATTGAAATCAAGTAATTTTTTTTTTATTTAAATATATTTAATTCATTCATTTACTTACCGATATTATTTCTACCGAACATCAATCGATTTGTACCAATAATCGGATAATGCTTCTTAAAGAGATATGGAAATTTTACCAATTTATTTATTCGTAATTTATCTAATTCCAAAATAATTAAGTACAGGATTAGGGAGACTACTGATACCGAAATAAGTAAAAGGAACATTTTTTGTAAGGAAAGAAAATGTAAAACCTTATTTTCCTAAGGGATTTTCTTGTCAACTGACTCGTTATGAATTAATTTTTTAAATAATTAAATTATTCAATTATTCTATTACGAACTTTGTAATAATTTTATGAATTTAATGACATCGCGTAACCCTTTTGGTTGGATATTAATTAGATTGAAAATTATTGAGATACAGGGACGAATGAAAGGGTTTAATTTGGAACCCTGAAATATTTAATTTTGAAAAATTATTGAATTTGAAAGGTTCAATATATTGTCCGTTACGGTCTAGGGGACATAAAACGTTGTCCCTTTTTACCTTAGATTAAATGCGGTACTGTTTGGTCAACCTAAATAAAATACTTGTATAATGAAAATTTAAGAATTAAAATGCATGCTTTTACACGTGTAAATTAGTACCATATTCAATATATTTAGTAGCCTATGAATAATATTGCTATTAATTACCTACAAGTATAATAACCCTAACCTGGCGTCATAAATTAAATTAAATTAAATGCATTGCATTTTCTAGAAACATTTTGAGAAACGTTTTATTTTCATTATTTGAATGGAAACTAAGGTTCAATACGTATAAAATTGTATCCCAAACATTAAGCTTTCATTGAGCTTTTAAGCTTTCTCAGAGCATTTGTAGGAGACTGTTAGATTTGATTAATATTTTATTTGAAAAAAAAATTAGAATTCAAAATTTATACAATTTTATTCAAAACTTAAAGATTTCGCTGAGCTTGTAAGATTATATAAGTAGCTTCTGTCGAAACATTTTGAGTTTCGGTTGCAGTTAAATTAATTAGATGGAAAGTAGGTTTCAAAACGAATAAAATTTCATCCCAAATTTATAGCTTTCTTTGGGAATTAAAAGCTTCTGTAGTTTTTATTTTTAATTCGAAATCGGGGCGTCCGTCGTGCAAAAAAAAACCAAAAAATTAATAAATTGCATTGGGACTTTCTAAGACCATTTTGGATCTTTGATTATGTCGACATCGACATTAAATTTCTTTCATTCAAAATTGTATCAAGCTGACCGTCCGATGTTAAGGTAATGTATGGGAAAGTTGTTCATTACATCAGGGTAGACCTAGGAAAAATGTTGAAAAAAATAACCGCCTTCTAATAGATGGCGCTGATAGTGAAAATAACTACATTTGGTTAGTTTGGTTCAGGATAAGGTCTGAGGCGATAAAGATGTAACAGGGAGTTGTTCTTTTGGTCAACCTGGACCTAGGAAAAATGTTGAAAAAAATCGCCGCCTACCAAAAGATGGCGCGGATGGTCAGAAATCAGATTTTGCCGGAAATAAATACTAAATGAGGTCTGACGTCATAGTGATGTATGGCAATGTTGTTTTGAATGTGAAGGAGCATCTGTCAAAAATCAGTACATCAAAACACAAAAACCGTCCCAAAGAAGGTGATTGACTTCCCCACGGTGGTAGTTTGGGGGGAGGAGGTGTCGCAAGACTCGGACAGACCCAAAACTTCTTTTACAGGGTGACCCAAACAATTTTTTTTCCCCAAAAAAAATTTTATCCTACAAGGTGACCCCTAAAAACTTGAATTTGGATTAGAAATTTATTTGTCCGACTTTAAATGTGACATACGACTTATGCTAGAATACTCAGTTATCACGTATTTTAGGGTAACTAATTTTTATTTAATTTTCAGGAAGTCTTTAAGAGGGATGCTAAAATAATTATACCAAAATATTCATTTTAGAAATAATTGCAAATCACGATATTTTTCAGAGAGTATTATCCGGGATTACTGTATTTTGATTGGTTTTTATTGGTCTGATTTTAATATGAAAAATTAAAATTCGGAATTATTTAAATTTAAAAGTTGAGAAATTAAATTAAATTAAATTATCCTTCATGGGACTGAAAAAAGGGATAAAATATAAAAAGTATCGCCCGAGCAGGGACTTGAACCCTGGACCCTTGGATTAAAAGTCCAATGCTCTACCGACTGAGCTACCCGGGCGCCAATGGCATGAATTATCAAAATGTTATATATTTCGATTCTGTTAAATTTCACAGAATCGAATTTTTTTTTTAAATCAAATTTTAAATTAGGCCAATCTTTTTTATGGTAGCCAAGCGACCCAGCGTTCAATCTCAGGCGATGGGTGACGTTATTTTATTTTTTTTTTATACCGACCGAGCTACTCGGGCTGCGTATGTGCGAATTATCAAACATCCACATAATCCACAAAACAAATTCTAATGATTCGATTTTGTGAAATTATGATTAAATTAATTAATTAATTTCAAATCTATTTTATTTTTACAAAAATTTCAAGTTTATATGAAAAATTCTGAGAAAAAGCGAAATAAAATTATGAACCGGGGTTGATATCATTCATTCATCTAGAGTAAACTTATTCAAATGATTTAATTATATTTTATTTATTATATTAATTAAATCAATTTAAATAATAAAATTATAAATTAAATAAATGACTTGTTTAATCTTTAAAATAAATATTAAAAGAAAATTGGAACATTGGGTGTGGTTAATAAATATAAGAGATTATCTACTACTAGTAAGTACTAAGTAGTTTATTTAATTTATTATAATTTTATTTTTATAATAAAACGATTTACTGAACAAATTTCTGACTATAATAATTTTAAGAAAATGTCTATTTTCTAAAAGTGACCACCCCAATCACCACTTAAAAATTTTGTTTATTGGCCCAGCCCCATTTCAAAGATATGTATGAACTCGTATCGTATACCTGACACCAGATAACCTATATATTAGAGGTGGCCAACCTATAACCCATGGGCCACATGCAGTAGAAGGAGCAGTTGTTAAATAAGAGTTTGATAGATATCCCGTTCAATTTGAGGTAGATCAAAAGTTATACTCCTCCTTTTATTCTATATTTGCTATATAACTTTGCTTCGATTTTTTGAAAAAGTTTTCTTAATAAAAACTCTTGGAAAATAACTAAAAAATAATTTGGCATCATTAGATTAGAAAATTTTTGAAAAGAGAATTTTGCTTCAAAATTCTTCGGTCGATTTTATTGAATTTTGACAAGTCGAATTTTAAGGGATTTTTAAAAATATAAGTTCATAGATGGCCACTTGATCTTAAGGTTTCGGTAGATCACGTAGGTCATCTTCTATTTGAATTTATATTGAAAATTCCTAACTTTGAATTTCCCAGCAAATTATAACAATTTCCCTGAAAACCACCAATTTTCTTCCTGTATTTTTTTTTATCGACCCCCCTAAAATCAGTGGTTGGTTTTTTCAAAAAAGTTTTTTCCACAATTTCCTCTCAGAATCCTTACATTTCATTCCCCATAGTCATAATTTCAGACTTGTAAAGAAAATTGACCGGAAATTTAAATTTCCGAAAAATTATCGGAACAATTCTTTAAAATCGAAGCTTTGCTTTTAATACAAATTCTTTGAAATTGACTTAGAAATAATTTGGCATTATTAGATTAGAAAATAAAAAAATGAAATTTCCTTAGAAATTCTAACCAACATTTCGAACAAAAAATCGTTCGATTATTTTGAATTTTTTACATGTCGACTTGTAATATTTTTTAAAAATATTAATTGTGAACGGAACCACTGTCTTTAAGCTGTTGATAGATGATATAAATTATCGACTATTTGAGTCCATTTCGAAAATTTTAAATTTTATATTTTCCGGAAAATTATGACAATTTTTCAAAAAAATGTCAATTTTTCAGAGGTACACCCTCTATCGACCCCCTTAAAATCAGGAGATGAATTTTATGGAAAAGTTTGTTCCACAATTTCTTCATTTGACCCCTAGGTTTAATCCCACTTTAGCAGATTTTCCGGTTCTCCAAGAAAATTTCCCGGAAAATTAAGTTATCCACAAGACAGTCTAAAAAACTTAATAAAATCGATTTTTTTTTAAAATAAAAAAAAATCAAAACGGTTGATTTTTTAAAAAATTTTTCTTAAAAGAAAAACTCTTTGAAAATAATTTGAAAATATTTTTCCCATCGTTAAATTTGAAAATTTTAGAAAAAAAATTTTCTTTACAAAATTTCGTTCAAGAATCGGTCGATTTTACCGAATTTTTACAAGTCGATTTTCAATTATATTTTAAAAATATTAGTTGTGAGATAACCCCCCAACTTTAAGGTATTGATAGATCACCTAAATTATGCCCTACCTGAATCCATTTCGAAAATTGGAAAGTTTAATTGTTCCGGAAAATTACACCCATTTTCCTAAAATGTAGCAAATTTTCGGTTTTTTTTTCTAATCGACCCCCTAAAATCAAGGGGTGTTTTTTTTTAAAAAAAATTTTTTTCTACAATTTCGCAACTAAGTAAGTAAGTAAGTAAGTAAGTAAGTAAGTTAGTATGCAACTTGAAAGAATTGATAGCCCACCTGATCTCCCTTTTGTCAATTAAAAGAATTATCCTGTTGAGGAGGCCGCCGGAGGCCGAAATTTCTGGATCAGATCTGACCATAATTTTTCTTTAATTTTAACTTTAACTTAAGATCTCTTGTCTTGATAATTGTTTGTGTATAAATAATAATAATAATCATTGTCTAATGTAGCTTTGAAAATACTTAGTTGTGTCGGCCTAATAATTAAAGGAAAGGTCAAGGTAACGATGTCAAAATAACATTTGATAAATATATATTACTGAGAGATAATTAAAATGCTATGTCAAGAACAGAGGCGTCGTCGTTAAACTTTCATCTCAACATTAGGTCTCACGTAAGCTGCGCCAATGGGCACAGATGTAAGATTATGATTTCACATGTCAGATTGTGATTAAATATTATTTATTTGTATTATTATTATCATAGTTTTGTGCGAGATGATTTTATAAGTTCAAATTATATTTTTTTTAATTACTTTGTTATTGGATTATATTTTAAAAATTATTAATAAAAAAGTAATTAATTATTTAATATATTTTTCTAATATCATTTTTTCTTTTCTATGACATGAATATAAAAGTCAGGCTTCTTATTCTCCTGTAGCGTCTTAAAGTCACCGAATATCCGATGTTTGGCCGTCAAACCAAATGCTCCCGATAAAATATTATTAAATGTTTCCAATTTATGCGGATGGTAGGACAATCGAAATTCACTGAAATAAAATTGTTTTTATTTTAAATAAATTCTTTTTACAATTATTTCACTTACCTAATGTCATTCCCTGTACTAAGGATGTAATCCAATGTTACCAGAGCTGGTGCTCCGGAAACATATAAAACGGATGTCTTAATATCCGCCATATGACTGCTCTGTAAGAATTAATAAAATTAATTAGGCGAAAATATAAATTACAGCACTAATTATAATTCGATAAAGAAGCACAAAAATTATAACTTAGTAATAGTAAATTAAATTAAACAAAATTGATCTTTCTTGATCTGCTGCGATCACACTTGTCATACTACATTGAGAAAACCAAGAAAGTGAAAAAAGAAGGAAATAAAAGGATCCGGGACACCATCCCCCTCCGCCCAACTAGCGTACTAGCCCCACAAGAATTGATAGTATAAAAGGATATTCAACATTTTTCTTACATTATAATAAATCGATTTCGATGATGTCTTTCCCGTTGACATGATATCATCATAATTTCGATGATCGATCAATAGCAATCCCCCCGGTTTCAGACATTTCTCAAAATTACTGATCGCCTGCTTCTGATCCCGTTGATCGCCATACTCGTCCAGCATGTGAGCAAATGAATTGCCCAAACAAATAACAGCATCGAATCCCTCGCCCACTAACTGGTTAATGTCATCGTAAACGGTTAACCAATTCGCTTCCTCAATGATCCACCGATCAAAAGCCGTCTCCTTACGCCGGTTCCAACGCTCTTTTAGAGCGTATTTTAACATTTTATCGGACGCATCGATCGATACAACATCAAAACCCTCCTCCACTAACATTATTGAATCGATTCTAGAAAATAATTCTTAATTTAAGAATATTAAAGTTATTTTATTACAATATTACCCTGTCCCACAAGCGACATCCAATATTCGCTGGCACCCATTCTGTCGCAACAAATCGATCAGAAATGTTTTATAATTTTCGGTTCGGGAACTTTTATCGCCGATAAAAATTTCCCATACTTTAGCCGCCTTACCGTCAGCGTACTGATCACGAACCCCTTCTGCCGATATACCGTCCGAACGGGCCTGAAAAACACTATCCGCTTTTAACATATTTTCAATTCGAAACTTTGGAACTGACAAGCCTTTACCAATCGAACGACCGTTTAACACAGATATTTAATTATTTAAATTGTTACATTTAAAGATTTAATTATGTATTTAAATCGGTCTCGTTCGTAGTCTAATCTCCTAATTACTACAGTATATAAGAGTTGAATATTTAATTTCATAATTTTGCGGCGATAAGAAGATATTTTGCGAAAGATTTATTATCAGAGTTGAGAATTGTATAATTTATTGTAATGAGATGGGCGACGGTATTCATTGAGATGAATCTGTTATCTTATAATGATCTTCCCGTTCAAATTCGGTACATATGGGCACACCTTTACCGTACCGAATTTGTATTTAATTTTTTTCCGCTAAGATAGCAATTAATCATAGATTTCTTACATAAGTAAAATACAAATCTTAAGAATAGTCCGTAAATTGAACCCAAAGTTAATAGAAATTGGTTAACCCTTAACTTAAATTGCAAAAGCTCACCGGAAGCTTTAAATAAAAGTTAAAATTATATATGTTTATATTTTTATATACGTTGTTTCCATATTAATTAAAGTATTAGAATCACACTTTAAATTTTCCTTGAAAAGCTCTGCGAAAACTTTCAAGTTCACGGAAAGCTCTAGGTTTCAAATTTAATATTATTCATTTTGAAACCTAATTTCCATCCTAAAAATGATACGTTAACGAAGTTTAAAATTTTCGCTGACATAAGCTTATGAGTTTACTGAAAGCTTTTAGTTCAAATTGAATTTGATGATTTTGAAATCTACTTTTCATCCGACTAATTCAATTTCCACCAAATAGTAATTTTTCCTATCGAAAGCTCGGTGAAAACTTCAAAGCTCACAGAAAGCTTAAAGTTTTTTTTAAATATAATTTTATACTTTTTGAAATCTATTTTCCATCATTCTAGATGTGAAGATTTTATTAGGATTGTTAGGAATTGTAATTTATTGATTTACTTATAAATTTTCAAAAAAATATCTAAAATTTGCCGGATAATTTTATATTTGAAACTTTTAAAATGGATTCAAATAGGGGATAACTAAGACGATCTATTAATGTTATAAGATCAGGGGGTCCCCTCCCAACATGTATTTTTAAAATTCCGTCAAAACTCGACTTCGTTAAATAAAAATTTTAATTCAAAATTTTCTAGAAAAAAGATTTTTTTTTTCCAAATTTTGGTAATTGAATGACGCCAAAATATTTTTAATTAATTAATAAAGAGACGTTGTTAAATAAATTAAAAAAAAAATCATTCCGACAGCATACTTCGATTTTTAAAAAAATATCCTGACAGTCATACGGAAAACTTAAATTTTCGAAAATGACATAAAAAAATCCGAAAATCTGATAATGCAAAATTAAACCTAATGGCCTAGGCCTGATGAAATTGTAGAATAAACTTTTTCAAAAAATGAACCTCGTAATTTTAGGGGGTCCATTACAAGAAAATGGTTGAAATTTTCTTGGCAGTCAAGTTAATTTTGAACTCTGTAATTTCTTAAAATCTTATCTCGTCTCAAATATTATTTAATTTTGAATGGAGACGACGTCTAAGGGCAAATTTTTCTAGAGGAATTTTTTCCCCATATTTTCTGGGGATTTATTCCAAAAATAGCTCCCCAGAGAACATGGAAAAATAGATAATTTCACTCAAATCGGGACCCAAACGTAATAGTTATTCCCTGAAAATTTCATAAAAATCAACATTCCGAATTAATTTATTAACAAATTTCTCTTTTTATTTTTTACACCTCGAAGTTGAGATTTATCTAATAAAATAAACCTCAACGTGGAAAACCCTCATCCTTTTTCAGATAAAAAATCTTCAAAAATACTCTAATCGGAGATATCATTATATCCTTTAGGGCAGCTCGATATACTTACATTATTAAGACTAGACCCACTCAGATCGGGTCTCAAAAAATTAGAAATAAATCTTGCAGATTTGTGTCTCATTAGAAGAGGTAGCGCAAGACATTATCTAATTCCGATATAAATAGAAATATAAATTTAATTATTAATTAATTAATTAATCAAGTAATAATAAATAAAATGAACCAAAATGCGTATAGACAATTTATCGAAAACAATTTATTATAAAGCTTAGGCGTATAGCACAGAATCTGTTAATGTCATAATAAAATACAGAACATGGATAGTTTAGGGCTTCAGTTAAGACTTATTGATTTAAATTATTTAGAAAACGATTCTAAACAATTACGATGACAAGAGTCAAGGTTCAGATGTAAAGACAAACATAAATAATTTTCTTTGTAATTAAAACCCTTTCGTGATCGAACCATATCATTTGTTCGAACATAGTAAAGATCAGCTCTCAGTTTAATATCAGCTGATGAATTTATTGATATACCATTAGCGCTAATGCTTAACGGTACCACTTTATCTAACGTTAGGGAATTTGGAGCATGCGTATTGCGACATTATTCAACCTTTTTACCAAACTTTAAAGTTACATAATTTTTAATCTCTTTTTTACATCATTATTGATTAAATTTGAAATTTTCCTTCAAAAGCTCGATAAAAAGTGAAAAGCTCAATAAAAGCTTTTAATCTGGATATAATTTTATACGATTTGAAATATATTTTCCATTCATATAATTTTAATGTTAACAACCTATAGAATTTCCTCCAACAAAAGCTTTCTGAAAAATAGAAAAGCTTACTGAAAGCTTTTAATAATAATTAAAGTTTGTTTTTTAAATCTATTTTCTATCCGATTAATGAAATTTGAATTAAATTTGAAATTTTAATACAAAAGCTCGGCGGTAACTTAAAAGCTTAAAAAAGCTTGAAGTTTTAGAAAAAGTTTTATACATTTTGATATCTATTTTCCATCCGAACAATTTTATGTTAATAATATATAGAATCTTCTAAACAATAGAAAAGCTTAGTGAGAGCTTTTAATTAAAATTATAGTTGGAATTTTTTATATCTATTTTCTATTCAATTAATTATATTTGTATTAAATTAGAAATTTTCCTTGAACAGCTCGGTGCAAACTAAAAAGTTCAAAGAAAGCTTTAAGTTTTAGGTATAATTTTATTATAACACAAGACTTAATAAGTTAATAAAGTATCCCTACATTATTATGTGACTATTTGAAGATGATCAATATGTTATGTTGCTCAATTTCTTCTACACGAGATCGTTTTTAATTATGAATGTGGGATTCCCCAATACATTAAAACCGAAAAAGATAAAAAGAATTAATAATAATTTATTGGTAAATTGTCCTTTCTTAAAATTAATATGACGTCAAAGATAAGCGAGTTAAAATTTGCATGTCACTATAAAACCTCACATCTCAACAATATCAAATGTATCAATTCTTTGATAAACAAGATTTTTTTCTCCTCATCTTGTTTAAGATGTTGCCTATTTAAAGATTGCTAAATATATTCTTAGTGTAAACACTTAGCGATATTTGTACTTGACTTGTTTTTTTTATGAAAGATTAAAAAACTGGTTACCCATCAAGTTATGAGATTCCATATATCTTAATACTAAATACTACTTAGTATTTACACTGATCGAAAATGACCGTTACATTACCTTTTTACCCCAGAATATCTCGCAAGATACCATGTGCGCTAATACGACCTAATGAATTTTAGTTCAATGAATCATATATTCCAATGACTAAATTATATGGTATTTTGATATCCCACTAACAGCCAAATAAACAAAATTTACATGAAATGAATATCCATCTTCAGAGAGGGGGTGGTCGGAAAGTTTTACGGATCGGGCATTTTAAATTAATTTAAAAAAAAATTAACAATGATACGAAATGAGTCTTTTCACTAATTAATTTAAAACTGAATATATTCTAATTGAAGAGTGTCCTGTTAATATTATTTTAAATAATTCAGAAAAAAAATCGGATAATCTTGATTAATATTAAGTTGATCTTTAGTACCTACTGATCTTTCATATTGAAGATCTAATTTATTTGACCTTAAAAGTCCGTCACGTTTTCCATTATATAAATTTAGAATGATATGGGCCCACCCCTCTCTTTACTATATTTAGTTAAATCATCTTTGGAAGGTTGAAATAAACAAATTTCTTTATAACTAGTATCTTTATGTAATTTCTGTCCTTATAAGCTACCCATTACCCCGGAAGGGTTGATTTTTTCCAACAATTTTCTTCTACCAAATTTTCTTCTGTTCCTTGATAACAATTCGGTGTAGTTAAATTTTCCGGTTCCTAGACAAAATTTTCCGTTGGTTCGAATTTTCTATGGAACTGTTAAGAAAATTATGAAATAACAGTTGGAAATTATGAAATTGGAAATAAATCAGGGGATGACAGAATAAATTTGGGAAGAATTGGGTTAGTCATTTATTTTATTTTATTTTAAGTTAAGAAGTTTTTGAGATATTTAATTGAGAGGTTGGCGGATGATATTGATATTGATATTATTTTAATTTATTTTATGTATTAACTAAGAGACAATTTTTTGAAATTGAATTTTTTAATTAAGAAAATTTCATTCGATTCAACTGAAATTTTTTTCATGAATACTTCATTAGGTAAACCAAACACTTATTTCAAGAATTTTGAAAAAAAAAACATTTTTTTGAGTAAGTTGTGAGATTTAAAAAATTATTCATTTTCTTTTACATTCCTAAATCGATTATTTTCTTGCTGTTTTTTATCATAATTTTGAGATTACATTTTTTTAAAAAAAAAATTTCGTTCGATTTGGCTGAAATTGAAATTTAAACTCTTCATGAGTTTAATCAAAAAGTAATTTCAAGAATTTGAAAAATAAAATTTTTTAAGCTTCAAAAAAATTGTTCATTTTCGTCTATGTTCGTTAATCGATTTTTGGCTGATTTCTCTTAATGATAATTTTGAAATTCAATTTTTATTAAGAAAATTTTGTTCGATTTGACTCAAAATTTTTTGCTGAATACTTCATGAGCTAAACTAAAAACTAAATTCAGGATTTTGTAAAAAAAAAATTGTTTGAGCCAATTTTGAGTTAGGGAAAATTGTTCACTTACTTCTTCATTCGTCCATCGATTTTTTGGCTATTTTTTTTTAAATCATAATTTTGAAAATCCCACTGAAACTAATCAATGAGTCGTCAAGAACTGTAAGCACAGCAGAGCTCGACGATAAGCTCCTCAATGCTTGGGTGATGTCGAGAGGATAGCTGCAGAGCTAGTTAGCTTTTTTTTTTAGCAAGAATCTTTCTAGTAGCTTTGGGATAAATACCGGCTATCCGGGAAAAATAAGTTCAGCTAAATTGAACCAATTTTACTACACAAAATTTTTATATTAAATTACCAAAATTTCCGTACGAAAACTCGTAATTCGGTCAAACAATTTTTTATATCCGAACCTATAAATTATTCGGATCATTTAGCCCATCGGCTATCCGGAAAAAATAAATCCAGCCCAATTGGACTAGTTTTTCATCTAAAAATTTTTAATTCAAAAATTTGCCTCGCGATTTACGAAGAAATTAATAAATTTTTTTCTAACAAAGCTCCCAATTCAGTCAAATAATTTCTATCCTAAAACTCTGAAATTAGTGTGATCGCTTAGCTTATTAGCTATCCGTGAAAAATAAATTCAGCCAAATTTGGTCCAAAATTTTCTTAACAAAATTTTGAATTCAAACATTGACGTTGCGATTTACAAAATCGGTATTGGAAATTAATCAATTTTCCTCAGGCAAGCTCTCAATTCTTTCAAATAATTTTTTTATCACGAAACCCTAAATAAAGCTTGACCATTTAGCTCATCGGCTATCCAGAAAAATAATTTCAGCCAATTTGGGCCAACTTTTCTTAACAATATTTTGAATTTTAAAATTGACCTCACGATTTACAAAGAGACGTATTAGAAATAAATCAATTTTCCTAAAGAAAGCTCCTAATTCTGTCAAATTATTTTTTATCTAAAATCTCTGAAATTAGCCAGATCATTTAACTCATCGGCTATCTGGGAAAAATAAATTCTGTCAAATTCGGCCAATTTTTCTTTACAAAATTTTTAATTTAAAAATTTACCTGACAATTTTCAAAGAGATGTATCGGATATTAATCAATTTTTCTACGGAAAGGTCCTAATTCTGTCAAATTATTTTTATAAATATTAATTATCATAACTAAATTACCCTAATTGCCTAAAATTATTTTTAAATTGTAAATCTGATTTTAGTTGATAAAAGGGCAACTTTTGAAATTCTCGATTTTTTTTACAAAGTTAGCTGAATTATGCATTGATATTTTAATTTATTTGATGTTTAAACTAAGCTTTCTTACCTTTTGAACCCAAACCTCAAGAAGAAATTGCAGGACTTCCAACTTACCATTTAAAGAAATGGATTTATTAGAATTTAAATCGTGAATTTCTTTTAAAAAATTACCCGAAAAGAGATCTGATAATTTATTTTATTTTTAATTTAATAAATTAATTTTAAAATAAATATGGAAATAAAATTACGGTTATAAAATCGTAGTATACTCAGAAAAATGATTTAATTTCCTGGAATTAAAAATTATATTTAATTTCTATTTATTTATTTAAAAATCGACCTCTTCCCCAAATTTTGTTTACGGCATAATTCTCGCATGGCAATCAATATATTATTCAATAACAATTAATAGAAAACGGTTAAGTATGTTGATTTTACAAATATTTTTTTTTTATATAATTCTTCTTAAAGATTTCTGTACGAGAAAAACAAAATATACAAAACCCTCAAGTATTAACTTAACATTTATAATACAAGAACGGCAATAGTTCTCCAAAACAGATCATTTGATTCTTAACATTTAACGGCGATAGTAATAAGAAGAATAATTTTTTGACGGAAAGTTTGTGTGTGAAAATTTAAATTGAATAATTTAAAAATTAATTAAAACGAAATTGAAGAAATAGAAAAATGTTTTTAATATTTTTTGCGGTAATTGCAATTTATGCAGTAATTAAATACTATCTATATATGCGACATATGAATAGTTATGTGAAACATTTACCAAAACTAAAGGAGAGCTACTATCCAATTATCGGAAATACACATGTATTTTATGGACAAAATAATGAACGTAAATATTGAACAATTAATTAATTAATTAATTTAAAATTTAAAATAAATATTATTTTAATAATTCTCTTTTTAATTAATTAATTAATAAAGAATTGTTGGAAACATTAAAACGGATATCGACGTATGATTCGACGACACCAATCTGGTTTGGTCCCAGTCTATTTTTGGCCGTTTCAAATCCCGTGGACTATCAGACAATTTTAACGTCACCGAGTTGTATTAATAAGCCGTACGTTTTTAAATTTTTCCGGAACAAGTATGGACTGTTTACGGCTGAAAGTAAGTAAATTAATTTATTAATTATTTATTATTATTAAGCGGAAAATAATAAATTTTCTAAAGCTAAGCTCGCAATTAATTCAAATAATTTTTTTTCTAAACTCTTGAATTTACTTTTTAATTTAGCCTAATTAGTTGTCCAGCAAAAATTGGTTCAGCCAAATTAGACGAAATTTAATTATAAAATTTTGAATTCAAAAATTTGATTTCGATTTACAAAGAGATATACCGGGAAATAATCAATGTCTTTAAATTAAGCTCGCAATTGGCTCAAATAATTGCTTTCTTCAAAGCCCTAGAAGTTACATTTTAATTTAGCTAATAAGTTGTCCAGCAAAAATTGGATCAGCCAAATTGGACGAAATTTAATTAATAAAATTTTGAATTCAAAAATTTGATTTCGATTTACAATGAGATATACCGGGAAATAATCAATGTCTTTAAATTAAGCTCGCAATTGGTTCAAATAATTTTTTTTTTCAAAACCCTGAAATTAATTTTTAATTTAGCTAATCAGTTGTCCAGAAAAAATTGGTTGATCCAATTTGGACGAAATTTAATTATTAAAATTTTGAATTCAAAAATTCGATTTCGATTTACAGAGAGATATACCGAGAAATAATCAATGTCTTTAAATTAGGCTCGCAATGGGCTCAAATAATTTTTTTTTCAAAACCCTAGAAGTTACATTTTAATTTAGCTAATAAGTTGCCCAGCAAAAATTGGATCAGCCAAATTGGGCGAAATTTAATTAATAAAATTTTGAATTCAAAAATTCGATTTGGATTTACAAAGAGATATACCGGGATATAATCAATGTCTTTAAGTTAGGCTCGCATTTGGCTCAAATAATTTTTTTCTTCAAAATCCTGAAATTAATTTTTAATTTAGCTAATCAGATGTCCAGTAAAAATTGGTTTAACCAATTTGGACGAAATTTTATTAATAAATACGAGATATACCGGGAAATAATCAATTTCCTTAAATTAAGCTCGTAATTTCGTGTAAATAATTTTTTCCTCACAACCCTGAGTTTAGTTTTTTAATTTAGCTAATCAGCTGTCTGAAAAACAAAGTCCAGATATTTGAATCCATTTCCAAATTTTAAAATATCAAATTTTCCGGAGAATTATAACGATTTTTCTGAAAAGTACTCATTTGCCTGTTATTTTTTTTCATATCAACCCCTATAAAATCAGGGGGGTAATATTTTGGAAAAGTTTGTTCTACAATTTCTTTAATTAACTGTGCCCTTCGATTTAATTTTGGATACTCAAATTTTCATAGATCAGATTTGGAGAGTAATATACAATCAGTTGCTTTCTAGACCATCCGATCTGGATAGAGTCCAGGATGGAAAATTTTGATTCAAATATAAGGGTTAGTTAAAAGGTGTATATCTCGGTCGATTCGAAATGAATCGGGGTCCTCATAAATTTTATTGGATCTGAGAAAAGTTTGAAAATGGTGGAAAAATCGAGACCGTCTCGGGAAAGTAGGAAAAAATATACAAAAAGGCAGAAAGTAGTCAGTGAATTTCGTACTCACTTTTCCTGTCTAAATTCTTTATCTTAACCGTTTGAAAAATATTTTCCTAATTTTCCAGACTTTTTCAGATATTTTCCTACCATTTTCCGATTTTTTCTGATTTTTCTCGACTGTTCTAAACTTGCCAAATTTGAATTTGAGTTTTTTTTTTCGAATTTGTACGAGATTTTTCCTATTAAAAATCGGACATACGACTTCTTTACCTTTTCCAGACTTTTCCTATTTTCCCTACCTTTTTATAATAATTTCTATCTTTTTCCCTGACCATTTGGCAGGTTCATTGATAGCAAATTAACTAATTAACTAATTATATTCAAAAGATGCAACATTTTCCGGTTTATCAGGTTCAGAAAATCAGGAGGCAGAAATTATTTCAATTTAATGATTTATTTTTATTAAGTAAATTTATTAAATTAATGTTTTATTAAATTAAATTAAATAGTTATTTATTAAATTAATAATCTATTTATATATTTAATATAATTAAATAGGATAACTTTCTACTTAACATATTTAATTACGTACAGTTTGTCAGAATAACAATTAAAGAATTAATAGCGTTGCTAAATTCAATTTACGACATCTAGTTTTTTGTTTTTTAAGAAATTATAAAATTTCCTTAAAACTAAAAACTGGTTTTTCTTATTATTTACAGAACATATTTGGCGTCAACATCGTAAACTCTTAAATCCTACGTTCAATATGAAAATTTTACTATCTTATTTTCCAATATTTAACGATAAGACGAGTACGTTATGTGAGCGTATCGACCGGTATGCAGATACAAATGAAGCTTTTGATATTTACAGTAACGTAACGAAGTGTACATTGGATATGGTTTGCGGTAATTTTATTTAATAAAAAATTAATTACATTTATTTAATTAAATTTCTTGCATTTTATATTTTAGCAACAACATTTGGGTATGATACGGAAACGCAGGATAATAAAAATATGGACTTTCTAAATGCTATTGAAAAGTAAGTTCAATCTAGATACTTAGATACTGCCACCTGACTGCTAAAACGGGTTGTTTAGGATAAATAATTTAATATATAGATTATGGACTTTCTCACGTTTTTTTTTTGTTTGGGTCTGACAAATTGATGAATAACTCATTAATTTAAAATTACAAAAAAAAATATCGGTGGCAAAATATTTACATAATATCCTGTTTTTAGCAAACATTTACATTGCAAATATTTTAAATTTATTGAATTAGGACCGGTTAGATCGTAAATTAAAATAAGTTTTTTTTTAGAATTTTTGGGTACGCACGCCTTATAAATAAATATACGTACAGAAAGAATGCGCCAGTTTTGGGTGGCTAAACATCTGTAATCAAAAGTCAATAAATTATTTATTGATATTTTTGTTTTTTTATTAAAAACATCAAATTAAAAATAAATTTGAAAAACAGGTTTTTCTCGTGAATGGGATTTATTTATTAATAAGCTTAAGAGATAAATAAATGTGTCATGTTATGCTCGATATTATAGTAATTTGAATAATTTTAAACTTTCAAGAGAAATTTGCTAGATTTGGTTGAAAGTTTATTCCTAAATGCTTAATGAGGTGAAAAAAAAAATTTACTGAGCAAGTTATGAGTTTTTAAAAACTCATGATTTTCGTTAAAAATATTCCGTTCATTTTCTTGCCTGTTTTTCATCAAAATAAATTAATAGATTTTTTTCTGAAACGAATTTCTCCCAATTTGGCTGACATTTTTTTTCAATAGTTGATGAGGTAAACTAAAAACTAATTTTAGGACTTTGTCGAAAGAAATTTTTTTGGAGGAGTTATGAGCTTTTTAAAAATCCATGTTTCTTTATTCTTTTCTTACATTTTCAAAAACGGATTTTTTTGTGATGAAAATGCAGTCAATTTAGCTGAAACTTTTTTTCTGAATACTTGATGAAGTAAACAAAAAAATAATTTCAGGATTTTGAAGAAAAAATTTTTTTTGAGCGAATTATGAGTTTTTTAAAAATCTTGATTTTCAATTAAATTATTCAGGATAATTTCTTGCCTTTTTCTGATCAAAATCTTTAAATTAATTGTTTTTTAGGAAAAATTTCTACGATTTGGGTGGAACTTTTTTTCTGAATACTAGATGAGATAAATACTAAATACTAATTTCAGGATTTTCAAAAAAAAAATTTTTTCTGAACGAGATAACAATTTTTAAAAAATTCATGATTTTCTTTAACTCTATTTGTAGTTTTACTAGAGTCTAGACAATTTCTAATCAATTCCAGCCGGCTTTCTGATAGAAATCAAATTCATATATGAAGAAATGCACGAATATTTAATAGTTTTTCCAATAAAAATGAGAAAATCTCTTAAAATAAAGTCTAAGATTTTTAAAAAAAAACTTTCGTACATTCACGTTCCTTATTCCTAATAAATTAATTTTATAATTTCGCCTAACTTTTAAAAATTATAAAATATTTTTGCAAAATACCAGAATATTTCTGCAAAATTCCAGAATACGGCTGCAAAATTTGAGAATATTTCTGTAAAATTATAATCTGGAATTTTCCTGCAAAATTCCATAATTTGTCTGCAAAATTTGAGAATATTTCCGCAAAATTCCACAATTTGTCTGCAAAAATTGAGAATATTTCTGCAAAATTCCAGAATTTGTCTTCAAAATTCCAGAATTTCTCTGTAAAATTTGAAAATATTTCTGCAAAATTCCAGATTATAATTTTGGCTCAAATTTTGCAGGAAAATTCTGGAATTTTGCAGAAATATTCTCAAATTTTGCAGTTAAATTGTGTAATTTTGCGGGAAAATTCCAGATTTTAATTTTATAGAAATATTCTGAAATTTTGCAGACAAATTCTTGAATTTTACAAAATTCCGCATTATTACTGCAAAATGGTAGAATATTTGCCTCAAATTTCAAATTATTGCTGCAACACAATTCCACACAAAATCTGGATCATATCCCGACAACATTTTCCCAACAATTTAAATATCATTCGAGAAATTGCCAAACTTTCGTATTTCGTGTTTTATTTATCGGGTTACGAACCTTATAACAACCCTAATATCATATTCCTATCAATAAAAAATGCCTAAATGAATATCCTCTAACAAGATCTAGATAGGGCAATTCAGTAACGTTTAGTTTAATTTTTCTGTTACGGTTAGTTTAGCTTCATATAAAATATTTTCTAAAAGATTCACCTCAAATGCAATTAAGGAAAATTATTTCAAAGCTCTGTTTAATTAAAAAACTTTTTTTGTTAATTTTTTGTAATTTTTCAATAACAAATTCAATAAATAAATTCGGTCGTTCTAAGAAAAACTTTAAAAATTTTTTCACCGAATGAAGCCAAATTATTTCTAATTAATTATCGAAGAGATTTTGCTAAATAAATTTTTATTTTATTTTTTTTCTTGGGAATTTCTATGGTAAAAATATTTTCAAAATTCTTCTAATGTCTAATCTAATGAGGACAAATTATTTTTAATTAATTATCTGAAAGAGGGTTTGTTAAATAAATTTATGGAAAAATCCACCGTTTTGAGATTTAAGTTTCTGACATTCTCATTGAAAATTTAAATATCCGGGAAATTTTGTTGCATAATCGGAAAAACTAATTATACTAAATAAAAGTTAAGGGTGCACTGTACAACAATATTTTTTAGAAAATCAGCCCCCCGATTTTATAGGGGTATTTTTGTATTTTATTTCTATTACTGTTGAATAACAGTTCTGTTTACTGTTACAGCTTTGTAACTAACAGATATGATTACTGAATATCATTTATTTTAAAATCTTTTAAATTAATCTAAACGAGCTTTAAAGGATTTACAGAATTACCCCACCAATCTAGTTAATTGAATTTGTAGCCATCCCGTGTTGAAAAAAGGATAAAGGGATTTAATTATGGAATTCCTTTTTAGTGATTCCAAAAGAATTTTGTAAAAATTTAAAATTCGGGAAATCCGATAATTTTAAATTAAATTCTGATAAAACAGAGTCGATGAAAAAAGCTTAACAATTTTTTGAATCGATTCATCGTTTTGATATAATTTAAAAAAATCAAATTCAAATTATTAAAAATCGATATTTTTTTGGAACCCTTTCAGAATAGCAGATTGTGTGGGTAAAAGGCTTTGTACGTTCGCTTACCACATTGAATGGATCTACAGATTCTCAAAAACGTATCAAATCGAAAAGCCAAATATGGCTGCTTTCCATTTCCTACCAGCAAAGGTATGTGTAAAATCTCTGAGTATCTAGAAATATGATTAAATTAAAAATCTCCTTCTCGTTAAAGATCTGCAAAATTAAAGAAACCGAATACCAAGAAAATCTACTGAATCACAATGTGATTGAAATTGAGGATGATAGCGACAAAAAATTGAAACCGCAAATATTCATCGATCAACTGTTGAAGATAATGCGAAAAGGGATTTGTAGTGAACAGATGGCTTTAGATCATTCCGAAACGGTGATCTTTGGGGGTAACGAAACGTCCGCCCTAACCTCCTCAAACATTATCCTAATGTTAGCCATGCACCAAGACGTACAAGAAAAGGTGCTAACCGAATTAAAAGAGACCATCAATCCAGAGAATCCGGATATAAATTACGCGACCATCAGACAATTGAAATATTTAGAAATGGTGATTAAGGAGTCGATGCGAGTTTTAACGGTCGGCCCATTTCTAACGAGAAAATGTGAAGAAGATACGCTGATCAGTGATTGCGTTATCCCGGCTGGTTCGCATATATTGATGGCAATATGGAAAACTCAATTCGATCCGAAGATATGGGGACCGAATGCCGCCCAATTTGATCCCGAACATTTTTCGGCCGAAAATAATGCAAATCGACATCCGTACGCATTTTTACCGTTCAGCGGGGGGCCGAGAGGTTGTATTGGACAACAGTATGCGATGATCGTTATGAAAATTATGCTCGCAAAATTATTGTTGAAATATAAATTTACAACCGATTTGAAGATGAGTGATTTGAGGACAAAATGGAGCGTAACGATGCGATTGGTGGGCCGACATTTTGTTAAGATACAACGAAGAGGATAATTTATGTGTCAAGGATACCAAACTAACTGATTTTAATTATTTAAGTTAATTTATTTTAGTTTATTGTACAAAATTTTAATTTAAGAAAATATGTAAATAATTAAAGAATAATTAATAGTATTTATAACATAATTCAATCTTTTATTTTTTTAATGTGTATAAAATATCAGTATAGCCTTTCCCTCTATAATCTCTATTGGCGGATGATGTGAAAATTCGCTCAATTTGACTGAAAATATTTTTCCTAAATACTTCATGAATTATGAATTTTTTTAAAATCCGTTTCCGTTAAGTTTCTTGATGTTTCTCGATCAAACTTTGTAAATTAAATTTTTTTTAAAGAAAATTCAGTGAATTTAACTGAAACTTTTTTCTTGAAGACTTGGTGAAGTCAACTAAAAACTAATTACAGGATTTAAAAAAAAAAAATTTTTGGAGCGAAGTATATAGCTTTTAAGAAATACATGATTTCCTTTTAACGTTACGTTAATTTTGTTGATCTTTTTGGATCAAACTTTTAAATTAATTTTTTTTTTTAAAAAAACTTTGGCTGATTGACTTAAGTTTTTTTTCTGAATACTTAACGAAGTAAACTAAAAGAAAATTTTGAGGATTTTAAGAAAAAAAATGTTTGGAGTGAGTTTTGAGTTTTTTAATAATCAATTATATTATTCAAGTTAATTTCTAGTTTTTTTTTCTGAATACTCAATGAGGTAGATTAGAAACTATTTGCAGGATTTTCTAAAAAAAATTTTTATATGAGTTATGAGCTTTTAAAAAATAGTACATGATTTTTTTTATAATCTTCAATTAATTTTTTTGCCTGTTTTTTATCAAAATTTGTAATTATAATTTTTTTTGGAAAAAAAATTCCATCGATTTGGTTGGAAATTTTTTTCTGAATAGCTGATGAGGTAAACTTTTTTTTATTGAGTTTTGAGATTTTATTTAAAGTGCATGATTTTCTTTAACAACGTTCCGTTATTTTTGTTGATCTTTTTGGATCGAACTTCTGAAATAACATTTTTTAAAAAAAAAACCTGGGTTGATTTGGCTCAAACTTTTTTTCTGAGTGCTTGATGAGGTAAACTAAAAACTAATTTCAGGATTTTGAAAAAAAAAATTTTTGGAGTGAGTAATGAGTATTTTTAAAAATCTTGATTTGCAATTAAATTATTCAGATTAAATTCGTACCTTTTTCTGATCAAAATATTTAAATTAATTGTTTTTTTAAGAAAAATTTGTACGATCTAGCTAACACTTTTTTTGAAAACTTAATGAACTAGAAACTGTTTTCAGGATTTTGTAAAAAAAAATTTTTAAGTGAGTTATGAGCTTTAAAAAAATACATGATTTTTCTTTATCATCTTCAGTTAATTTTCCTGCACTTCTTTGATAAAAATTTGTAATTAGAATATTTCTTGAAAAAAATTTCCATCGATTTGGTTGATAATTTTTTTCTGAATAATTGATTAGGTAATCCGAAAGCTAATTTCAGGATTTTGTAATTAAAAAATTTCCTGAGCGTTTTGTGAACTTTTATAAAATCCTTGATTTTCTTTAACAATCTTCAGTTAATTTCTTGCTATTTTTTTATTAAAATTTTGAAAAAAGAATTTTTCTGAAAGCAATTTTGTCCGATTTGGCTGAAAATTTTTTCCTTAGTACTTGATGAGGTAAACTAAAAACTGATTTCAAGATTTTGAAAAATGAAATTTTCTGATCGAGTTTTGAGGTTTTTTAAAAGTGCATGATTTTCATTTGAGTTCTTCAGTTAATTTCTTGCTTTATATTTATCAATATTTTTAAATGTAATTTTTCTTTGACGAAAATTCGCTCCATTTGGCTGAACATTTTTTCTTGAATACCTGATGAAGTAAACTAAAATCTAATTACAGGATTTTGGAAAAAAAATCCTATGATTTCAGCTGAGAGCAGGCATGTTTTACTGTTTGTAATAAATAATTCGACGAATAATTATTTAGGCTATTTTGCAATTATTTTCATACTTAGAAAATAGAATTAAAACAATTAATTATTTAATTTTGATAAATTTATTTTATATTGAAAATAATACATTTAATATATTAAATTAATTTATAAATTCTTGAATATATATTAATTATTTATTTATTTATTTATTTATGAATTTAAATATTCCTTTTCTAAATTTACAATAAATTCAAATTCATAAATAATTCAATTTACTTATTTAATTCTTCGTTAAATTCCAATTAACTATATTGCACGCGTACCGTTAGTTTTGGACAATTTAATATACATATTTTTTTTTTTGAAATTGATTTTTAATAGAAATTAAATAAAAGAAATAATAATAATAAAAATAATCTTAATCTTATCTACAAAGAATAATAAAAAACAATAAAATGGCATTTAAAAATACATTTTATTATTATGTTAAATTAATAATTATTTTAAATTCTACTATTAAAGAGGCTTGATTTTTATGATTTTTCATCAAGTTTTATAATCGCTAAAATTCATACATTAATATTACAAAAATGAATTGACAGGTTTTTTTATGACTCTTTTTTTAACAATAAAACAAAAATTTATTTAACAATTCGATTTTTATTTTCTCTTAAGCTTATAATTTAAATCACATTATTTGATTTTAATTTTATAATAAAATAGAAATTAATTTTAATAGTTTCCCACCACCATTTATTATCCCCAAAAATACTTAAAAAATAATAAATAGCGTTCACCACTCCCACAGAATTTTTATTTCCCAAATAATTATTAATCTAGATAATTAAATTTATAAATTAAAATAAATGCTTCAAATAATTATTTAAAATTAAAATGTAATTTTCATGGGAGATATCCCAATGAATCTTCCAACGAGCTAACCGGTCGTATACCGATGGAATTGTAGACGTCATCCTCTATTGATTTATGACATTTCTTCGTACATTTAACGATTTTCGGTTTTATATCCGATCGAATGGTCCCCTTTTTATTGGGAGGCGATGATATAATTTTTTCCGGCCGTTTGGAGCGTTTTTCCAATCTCGTGATGTCCGTTGTTTGATTTAATTTGACATTTGAAAAGAGTGCTGCCATCTCAACACTCTTTTTGACACTTATCGCATCCTGGCTGTCTACATGTTTTGACAGCCGATTATCAACGTTAAATAATTCATAATCGAGAGCAAATTTATCCGTAGATGGTTTTTTCTCTCGTTTCTGATTGGCTATAATTTTCGCCGAACATTTACCGACCGATCGTTCACAGTAACATTTACTCGTACTAATACAACTGTCAGTGTCACACCATGTTGTCACTGAATCGCTACCGTCCACCATTGAACAGTAACATTTATCATCCGTACGGCAGGATACCATCGATGTTCGATTTGCTGGCGTTCCCTTATCCTGACACGTCCGTAATTTAGCTGTTAGTTGGTCATGTTCCGAACCGAAGCTACAGTAACATCGATCGGCTGATGTGCATGTACACGATTCAGAATCGTAACTACATTCCGAACAGGAAACGTACCTAAAATGTATTGAAGCATATACTGTTCAATCTAGGAACTTGACGTTCTGTTTGACATTACCCGCTAGAGCTATTTCGATGTTGTCCCCTTAACGTATGCTCATTACGAACATCTGAAACATCCGAGCCACTAGTCCCATTCCGTAACCGATCTTCTTTCGATGATCGTACGGCAGCCGGTTTCTGTTCTTTCGTTGGCTTCGTCATGATGACACTGTGCGATGAAGTGTCAGACGATTGTTTCGATTTCTTCGATTGAAATCGTTTCAACCAGAAAATTTTCGTTAACCCCTTCGCACCGATCATATACTTTTTCCGTTTATTCTGAAAGGACTGTCACAAAATATCTGTCAATTAATCTGTCAAGAGAATGTCGTTTATTTTAAAATCAAAATTTACCTGCAACGTTGTATTCTTTTTCCGTAATTTCTTCTTCTTTTGCCGTCTCATGATACTTTTCGATCGCTGATACAGTTCATCTTTCGTCAGCGTAACGGCTAACTTCAACAGGAACTCCTTGTAGATCGGTTTCAAGTCATTGAAGGACATCCCATCCGAATCGATTATGGCATTCAAAATATCGTCCAGTGAATGGAGATTCTCCTGCAGTCGAAATTCATTAAAGAGTTCACTGAAACCGAGCGGTGAACCACCTCCACCGCAATTCTTACCGGGAGCACGTCGAGTTGCTCTCGATTTATATCTCGCCAAACCGGCTGTATTTAGAAATGAACCGGACCGTGGAATGGCAACCCGAGTTAAAATATCACCATTTGTTGGATCGGTAGGATTTTGACCATTCGGATTACGTTGTTCCTCCAGATAGCTCATCGAAGCGTTGTACATATCGGTGGGAATTTCATCCTTTTTCTGTGCTGTTGGTATCGGTGGTGCTCGTTTCGTTTTATGGCTTTTCTTTTTCCGTTCCTCGGTCGTCGTTGTCTCAATATTCGCTTCCCGGATAATATCACTCTCCCCACTCAACGAACTCGAAGCGTTCCGTTTACCTTTACACCGGTGTGATCCCCGTACAGTTGATGGCGGTACATTTATCTGAGCGACGACTTGTATTTGATTCGGATTGTATCGTTGTACGGATGAAACGGTACCAATCGGTCGTAGGTACGCTTTACTTACCGTACTACTCGCAATACTAATACAACTAACACCATTTTGATTCCGAGCCTTTCGGATACGGGGACTCGGATCCGTATCGTTACTCATTTGAGCCATTAAGCTTTGGTAGAGCGTTGCGGCCATTACGATCGCATCTTCCGGTGTTTGACAAACAAATGCATGACAATCAATTTGTTTTGGAACGGTTTGCGACCGCATTACGACGGCGAAGATTGGGGAATGTAAACTAGATGAGAGACGACGCTTATCGGCAGCGCTAAATTAAAATAAAGAGAAAATTAAGTTTACTTTTTATGAGGTCGGTGGGGGAAGGTCTTCAGATCACCTTAACGGACTGAACAATGAGCTCTTATCAATATTTTCTGGATCGGTGATGAGCGGGAGAAATGCCGCACCACCGTCCGTTGGTGATACAACAAACTTAACCGCCGACCACACGGCTATGTTATGGAAAGGAGTCAATTGAGGATCGTCATCGGTTGATAAGCGGATACGTAAACCGGTTGCACAAATATCTAAATTTCCAGCATTTTGATTCTAAAAAATGTCGGATAAATTTGAGAAGTAAAATAAAAAAATCTCTGAACCTTCCATACTTACACCGTGTCCGGCACCGCTTAAGTACAATTGCCTCAATGGTTCCTGTAACCCATACAAGCTGGTCACCTTCTCACGTAGTGGCAACGCTCCCAAACAGCGAACGGTAAAACTACATGATACGGCGTCTTCAGCGACATCGGTAAATATTCGTTCGATTTGTGCTTGAACGGAATTGCTTGCCCGACGTACATCGTTATTCTGATACTCTTGTATGGGTGACGGTAGTTTCGGTCCTGCACGTTGCGATTGTAGTTTCGTAGATCCGGTACGGTTCGAACGACGATCACGTACGGAACTACGGATATCTAGACGTTGGACGCTAGATATTGACCTGAAAGCGAAATAATTTTTCTATCAACCTAATACAATTTAATCTGATTAGGAAATATTTAAATTCTGCAAGAATCGATTAAGATTAAGAAGATCGATGGAATGTGGGTAATATATGCGGATTTTAAGCTTGATTTTTATTCAAATCGCGTTATCGCGAAAAAAAATCAGTTGATTGGAGACGGCTAGAAAGTCTCACGCAGATACATTGATTTGACGCCAATTTTATTCATCATGTAACTCATGAAGATCTCAAGAAGAAAATTTTGTTATGAAATATGAAGTTTTCACAGAGAAGCTTTTAAAAAATTAAAAGCTCAAAATAAGCTTTGATGTGGGCAAATTTCAAATTTTCTCAAAAAAGCTTACACAAGTCTGGAAAGCTCATCGAAAGCTTAAAATTAAAACTTAATTTTATATGATTTAGATTTGAATTTTTACCCAAATCATTAATTCTAAACGAAATATGAAGTTTTCTTAAAGAAGCTTTTAGAGGAATTAAAAGCTCAAAGAAAGCTTTAATTTATTGACCCAATTTTTTACATTATCAAATCTATTTTCCATTCAAATTACGTCTTTTTAACGAAATTTTAAATTTTTCCAAAAAAAGCTTAGAAAAGTCTGGAAAGCTCATCGAAAGCTTAAAATTCAAACTTAATTAAACTTAAAACTTAAGATTTATATTCGAATTTTTTCCCTTATCATTAATGCTAAACGAAATATCAAGTTTTCTCAAAGAAGCTTTCGAAATAATGAAAAGCTCAAAGAAAGCTTAAAATTAAAATTTAATTTTATATGATTTATATTCGAATTTTTACCCTTATCATTAATGCTAAACGAAATATCAAGTTTTCTCAAAGAAGCTTTCGAAATAATGAAAAGCTCAAAGAAAGC
>JANTOP010006118.1:0-16741 GCA_027564815.1 Symmerus nobilis
AATATGTATAAGGCTTTGCTAAGTATTTCACCAACTTCAGTTGAAGTTGAACGTGCCTTTTCCGCTGCTGGTTTGTTTAGCACAAAATTAAGAACGTCATTGAGCGACATTTCAATCGATAATTTGTATTTTTTAAAATATTATTACAATAATAAAAATTAAATTATATTCTTTTATTTATGTGAAAATGCAAATCTTTTGTTTCCCTATTAATTATGTAAAGAAAAAAAATCCCGAGAACGAATAATTTGCCCCCGGGATCCCGGGAAATCGAAATCCCGGAAAATGAGAACCCCTAATACAGAGTGTGCAGTCATGAGATAAATTAAAAATAAATTTCATAATTCTGAAATACAAATAAAAATCATCTAAGCCAACTACGAGCTTAGCTTAGGAAGATTGCTTATTTTCCGGCATATCTCTCTGCAGAGCCGAACTTTGGCCTAGGCAGGCTAGGGTCCGGCGATTAGGGGGCCCAAGACAAATCAATACAGCAAAACAGTATTATATTTAAATTTGCAAATGTGAAAACACAAAGATCACTAGCACCCAACGTGCATGATCTATCAATACATCTACTACAAGCCACCCCCCCCCCCTCCTAACTTGTGTGTTTAATCCTTTGAAAGCGCCTTATAGTAATTAAAATTAAAAAAACGATTTTTGTTTAAATTTCTAGGGAAAAAGGGAATTTTTAGGGAATTTTTTTTCTAAAATTTTCTAATCAAATGGCAAATCATTTCTAAGTTATTTTTGAAGAGTTTTTATTAAGAAAATTTTTTGAAAAAAAATGATCCGATTTGAAATATATTTTATTTTGGCCAAATAAAATCGAATTTGAAGAATTCTTCTGACACTCTTTTGGAAGAAAAAAATTTCCTGGAAATTTTCTTAAGGAACCGGATAAACTGATTATAGAAAATTAAACCTAAGTCTGTAGTGGGGAAATTGAATGGCAACCTTTTTAAAAAAATCATCCCCGATTTTAGGGGGCTCGATATACACAGAAAATAGAAGAACTTGTACGTTAGTGGAAAATGGTTATAATTTTCCGGAAAATTTAATATTTGAAAATTGCGATAACGATTCAAATAGGCGGTAACTAGGGGAATCTTTTAACATCGTAAAATGAGGGGGTTCTCTCTCAATATATATCAATAAATATTTAAATTCTCCTTGAAGATTGACGACAGAAACGGTCAAATTTTCTAAACTATTTTCGAAAAAAGCTTTTGCATCATTATTAGTAAATCATTTCTAAACATTTAACGGGGAGATTTTATAAATAAAGTTTTTAAAGCTTACGCTAGAATCAGAAAATCCAATCAAAATGTTCTAATAAAAAACGGCATTTAGCTTTGTGTTATCAAAATTTGGGTTTGATAATTTGATTTCTACATATTCCCAGGGGAAGGGGCCTGTAGTCGACGTCTTGTCTAGGGCCCGAAAATTTCATAATACGGCTCTGCCTCTTTGTAAATCGGAAGATCAGTTCTCGATTTCAAAATTTGATTAAGAAAATTTTAACCAATTTGGATGAACCTTTTTTCCTGGATAGACAATGAGCTAAATTAAAAACTAATTTCAGTTGCCAATTCTAAATTTTATTAAAGGAAATTTTTCCAATTTGTCGGAACCTTTTTTACGCGTGTCACATTACTAATATATTTACAAACCGGCCATAATTTATTACTTCAATCAAAACATTTAGGGGTAGTTCCAGCGTTGGTTATGTTACATTTGAACGTTTTCTCACCTGTTATTGGCGTTTAAATATTTTACTTGACACACACACAAATTGATGCGTTAGTCTTTTCCAATTTCTTATCCATACGTCTTATTAAGGCATACCATTTTACAGTGAAACAAATTTCATTTCAATGGAAAATTAGAGAAACATTTCCGTTGGTTATGTTACAATAAATAGACAAACAATTTTAAACATTTATATTATTGTCAAACTCTACCATGTTGAATACTTCTGAAATACTTCTCAAATAAATAATAATTTTATCAAATAAAAAGTTAGATTACAGTTTTTTATTGATTTTGTTCGTTGGTTATGTTACAATAACGTTGGTTACGTTACATGCATGCAAAATGTGGAAGGGAAATCAATTGGAATAAATCGTAGAGTAGCATAAGATATACATAGTCATGATTTTGTTAGAGATTATGAATGGTGCTTTGAAATTTATCACAGTATTTCGAACAATATGTAATAAACAAATAAACAACAATACATATGACATGACAAAGTTTAACGTTATATTCACAATGGATTTTACATTTTTGCATACCGTGAAATTATGAGCCATAATTCTAAGAGATAGTTAAATTGGTTGATTGATTGATTGTACAAATTATTGGTTTTAACATTTAAATATATTTCCAACGAATGCATAAATAATCTATGTTATGATATCTGTGGCTCCAAGCATTAACCGCTTAAGTCGTTTTTTGCAATTTTTCAGGAGAGCAATTTAAAGTTTTATAAATTTATTCCGATACATGAACTTACGCGGTTATGTATTTCTTCAAATAGCTATATTTTGGTCAAATTAAAGAACTCGGTTGAGAATTTTTGTGGGTATACGTAAACTTACATGGAGAATACGATGGCGTTCACAACTCAATTTCGTCTGAAGTCCAGTTAAGCGGCTAATGCTTGGAGGCACAGATATTTTGATTTTTATTTAGTTTGTTTCGAATTAGCTGGAATGTACCTGTAGGAATTTAATAAATCTGGAAATTTAAAGGGTTTTCTAACCGTTTCCTCGAAAATTCGATACGGCAAAATATATTGCTCAGGAATCGGAAAATCAAATTCTGCCAAATTCTTCTTAAATAATAGACAATCAAATTGGGAAAAACGGTGTCAAGAAAAACAACCCCTTGCGATTTTACTTGTGGTTGAAAATGCCAATATCTTTTTGTAGAATCACAGAATCAGGAATTTTAAATTTTAAGGGATTTTGCACAATTTGCAATTTGAAATTAATTGATACGATTTCTCCTCGATATAGCGCTAAATAGGTAGAAAATATTTTTCGAAAAAATCAACCCTTCACGGTTAATGGTAGTTTATACCAGACTCGGCAAAAAAAAGTGCCGACTTGAATGAAATTATTTATAATTTTCCAGAAAAATTTTAATTTTGAAATTTTGGTATGGATTCATTTAAAGGATGGCCCTATTACATCTAAGTGATCCTATTACATGAATAAATTAAGTAGTCTCCCGCAAATTATATTTTTAAAATAACGTCAAAAATCGATTTAAAAAAATTAGATCTAATATTTCTGGTTTACTACTTGGTTTACTTTTCCTATTAGATTAGATTAGATTAGATCTATCTATCAAGGAAAGTCGTGATAAATCACAAAAAGTCAGGAAAAATTGGGTACAGCTAGAGAAAAAATTAGTAGAAGATAGAAAATGTCGACGGGGTATAAGTTCATAAAATATCCTTACACTGCGAAAAAGACATACAAAATCATAAACAGTCGAAAAATGAAGAAGAATTTTAAAACGGCCCAGAAAAAATCTGTGAATAGTTGAAGGTAGTTTAGATGGGATAGTCAAGAAATTTATCAGACAAAGTCGGTAACCTGTTAGAAATAGGTCGGAATTTTTGCAGTCGACATGGTTTTCCCTTTTATTAATTTTCTCAGATCAGTGATGAGGGTACTAATTCACTAAGGTATTGTTGATTTTGTATAATTAGATATATATATTAGCTGATATATGAATTAGTCTTGGCTGGCAACAGAAGAGCAAGTCGTTCCTATTTTACTCTTATCTCATACTTCTACAGCGTATCAGCTGATGGTAATTAAACCTTACTGAAGCTTTCTTAACCAGATCTATTTTATTTAAGCTTACAGCGAGGAGAACTCTTCTCAAAACTTATATAGTAAATAAGATTTGAAATAAGCAAATTTTAACAAAATTTGGGTAAAAATGCAGATCTATTGACGGTCTATACTCACGTATTCAGAATAAAGATAAATGATGACACAACATCCGATGTATGGAATGTAATTTTTCCTAGAAGTCAACTTCCTTTCTAAAGAAATTCTTGTTAACGGACATTTTTTTTAATGAGACATTATTAATTACCTAATATAATTTTGATTCTTCCCAAATTTAATTTTTTCATTTGTCCTTTTATTTAACTTTGTATTACCGTTACCTAGTTATATGTTTTATCTAACAAACCAAACAATATAAAGCCCTAAAACAAACCATTTTTTTTTGGCATATCATTTAATTAACAGAACATAATAAAATTGGGGCGTTCAGGGCGTATCCATAACATTTTTCATTTTAATCCAAATTATTATTATTCATTCTTGTTCATTTTATATTTTGCTAATCATTCCTTATACAAATCTGAACGAATAAAAGGTGGAAGGCAATTTAAATATTAATTTAAAGAACCTTTAGCTGATTTAATGTCTATGTTAACCGTTCAGGAAGCATATCAGAAATCTCTATGCATACATAAGGCACCAAGTTTTGATGAACTTGTTGTTATCCTCTTTATACAAATGCCCCAAAGCCCATTTAATAATGCTCGCATACTGTGAGTTAATTAATAACCGCACCAAAAGGACTCAGCCCATTTATTTCTATGGTGGAAATAAATAGAGGCCGGTGGTTTTTTTTTTAACCGAATTGATAAGTGAAGTATAGGCACGCTTTAGTCTTTTAGAAATCACATTTTTGTACCTTAACAGAGTATGGAATTTTTATGCGGAAATCTTAAGGTAGATGTTGAGAAACATTAACGGATTTTAATTATTATTTTTTGTGGGAGTTATCCTATATTGTCTAATTCTAATGATTGCGAGATGTGCGAGAGTTATGCAATACAAAAGCAAAAGTTAATATCAATATGCTATTTGATTGCATATAATTTTTTACTTTTCTTGTGGATTTGCGGGCCAGACAGGAAAATCCCAATAAAAAATGTATCTATGAAGAGGATCTCAAGATATGAGTATTTCAAAATTTTGGAAATTTTTTCGGAGGTAGTCTCACTTATTTGAACATACATCGAGTTAGAGAATTGATCGATTTGATTAAAAGAGATATCAAATTATAGGTAATTAAGTTATCTGAAAATTTTTTCACCAACTTTGTCAAATCCATGGAGAAATATCGAAATTATCGACTGAATGGTCGATTCAGAGGTTATTCAATATTTTCCCGTTGATTTGATCCAATGGCGTGCGGTCAACATAACATGTTCATAATGTGTGCAGAATTTTATAATTTCCTGGCCCGGAAATTAAATGTAAAAACGCAAGTTGCCTTTACAGTTTATTAAAAATACTCAACTTAAATGTTTCGGAAAAGTTGAAATTTATCTAAGAAATTCCAGAAATTCGTAAAGGCAGGCAAACGAGAAATTTAAATATCGGACAGAGCGACATTAGATCCGGATTTCCCGGCTATTTCCTTCGGATCCAAAAAAATGTAATGATGCAGGAAGTTTGTAAATTAGTTGAGAAAAAATATAAAAATATCAAAACTAAATTGTTCGTACAAAAGCTCCGCAAAAACTTAAAAGCTCCCAGAAAGCTTTTTTTCCGAGCCTTATTTTATACCTGTTAAAATCTATTTTCTATCCAGATAACGATGTTTTACATATAACTAAATTTAAAAATTTCCCAAAAAAAGCTTCAACAATTTCGAAAGTTCATTGAAAGCTTACTATTAAAATGTCATTTTATATGATTTGGAATCGAGTTTTTATCCCATTCATTGAACTTAAATGAAATATGGGATAAAATGGGAATATTTCGCAGAAAGCTTATCCGATCTATTATAAGCTTAAGGAAAGCTCTAAATTTCGAAGTTAATTTATTACGTTTGAAATCTATATTCTATCCAGATAACGGCCCATTAACGAAATTTTAACATTTTCTAAAATGAAGCTTTAAAAATCTCGTGAGCTTATTGAAAGCTTAAAATTAAAGTGTAATTTTATGACTTGGAATCTAATTTTTATTTGATTCATTATTTTAAGATAAAATATGAAATTTTCGATAAAATTTTCTCAATCTACCGTAAGCTCATTGAAAGCATATAACATATTTATGCAAAATTTCAGGCCGATTGCTGAATTTTTCAAGAAAGGGCAAACAAGAAGGACAATGAGTGCGCCTTCATGATAATTTGCCTTCAATTCAATTCAAATAAATAAATTTTTCGCAACAATTTTAATTTCCCACAAAGCTTTTAACGAATGTTTCCGATTTCATTTAAATTTATTTATCGGGAAATAAAATAGATTTGATAATGAATAAAATAATATTATATTTTGTAACATCTGTAATCACAATAGACATGGCCTGGCCAATGTCATGAACATCATTTCATTCAATCATTGTTCAATTCACCGCATCAAAAAAAACATACAACGCATTGTCATCAGAATATTAGAAAATTCCCGTTAACCTACTATAAAAGGGCGAGCAGCCGTAGTACATGGAAGCATTTTGTTCTTAAACCAGCTGACGGTCACACTGGATCTGGTATATTTTTTATAATAATAATATTTTTCTAATAAAGATTAAAAAATTAAATAAACTCTTTTTATGATTAATTCCCTAATAGATAAAAATTATCTATTACAAGTGGCGCCCAACGTGGGGCTCGAACCCACTACCCTGAGATTAAGTGTATCATGCTCTACCGACTGAGCTAGCCGGGCTTTAATTAAAAGCTTTGGAAAAGCTCGATGATTATTGACAAAGTTATTAAATAAAATAATCAGATGTGCTCTGGGCCATCTCCGCATTGATCCGCACGCCACTTACAATTTCAATCAATGCAATATTAATTCAAGGAGTGTATAAACTCATGAGAAAATGGGGTGTTTTTGGAAATTTTGACATTTTCGGAAACAATAATTCAACCAAAATCCCCTTGAATTGATAAAAATATAGGAAACAACTTTTGAAACAATCTTAATTGGAATAATATTCTTGCTCACTAAAGAAATTCCCTCAACTCAATTAAATCGCAAACTAAATTAATTATCGTATATTTTTGGGGAAATTTTATTATTTAGCGTAAAATTTCCCCGTACATTTAATTTCAAACGGTTTTGATAATTTTTTCGGATCGAAATTTCCAAATATTTTTAAGTTAGGAAATAATCCTTGATGCAAATATTCCGCAAAATTTTCTTTTAAAATTTGTATTAAATATTTTTTGAGATTTCTTACAATCTCAATGTCTAATTTAATTAATTTAAACGATAGACGGTCACTTGTTAAACATGTTAAACATTTATAAAAAATATCCGACAATCTAATAAAACGTTGTAATTTAATGAAATTAATTTCATAGAATTTGTATACGAAGCATATGGATTGGATCCCATGAGGAGCTAGATAATGATAGCGTTGATTTTTGTTGACAAAACACCTTAAACACCCATTCAGAAATTCCTACAAAACAATTTGTAATAAAATGGGGATTTAACAAATAAATTACACATCAAACAGAAAATATTTATTTATAAAATTTTTTTTACCATGGATTTTACCTTCTTTTTTATTATTCAATAAATTTATAAAATATGAATTATATTATTTATTCATTCGATTGTTGGAGTTGGTGGGTATTCCTCGCTGCTGGACCACTATCTTCCTCCTATACTTACGAAAAAAACCATCTATTGTTGGCTTTGGAACATGGTACCCATCCAATCGTTCTGTTTCGTAATAATATTTTTATGTGACTATTATTCATCTTTATTTTTATATTTATATTTATAGAATTTTGTATTTTTTTTATTGAATAAAAATCGAAAGTGTTTCTTTGAAATTGTAAATATCTTTATTATTAAATGTTATGATCTTTAAATAAAGCAGTAATAAAAGTAATAAATTGGAAAGAATCAAATTATTACTGGGGGGATTTGTATTTGTACATGAAACAAGGAGATGTATAATTATTCAATTTATTCAATTATTCAAAAGTTCAATTTATAAGGAAATGTAATTAGAATCTAAGATACTTTTATGAGAATTGGAAAGTCTTACTGCAATAATCGGTTCATGAGTTTAGGTTAATTTTCGTAGTTGGTTGAACTCAACTCTAAAGTATTTATATTATATAAGAAAAATAATTCCTACGTGATATCCTAGACCAGAGGTGGGCACCATTTTCCATGCAAAGGGTACAATTAATATTATAAAATTCTGAAGGCAAATAATTCAAAATCAAAATAACAATATTAACCACATTCGTAGTAAAATAAAGTAACTAGTTCAAATATTTAATGAGATTTATGAATCAACGAACTTGTTGAAATTCATATTTTAGAATCAAAATTAGTATCATTCAGATGGATAATAATAATATTTTGATTAATTGATTAAATTAAAAATTTTTTCATTTTTTTGATCATGTCGAGAAAGATGTGGAAAAAATCTGAAAAATTTGCAGCAAATTTGAGAAAGTAAGCCAGAAAATCGAAGGAAAGCCAAGTAAAATTGAGAAAATCAATAAAAGGTAGGTAAAAGTCATACAATTGGCGATAAAAGTTTGGATAAATAGAGCAAAGTTAATAAGAGGCGGGAAAAATCGGTAAGAAATCAGAAAAGTAGAAAATCCAATGAGGATGCGAAAATGTCGATCTTTACTTGCCTTCTTCCAAATTCATCCGTAATTCCGATATTTTCTGTTGTTTCCAGGCTCACACGAATTTTTCCATCGCCCATCCTGTCCCGTGTCTAATTTGTTCACTAATTTCTATTGATCTTTTATGAATTTTTATTAAGCAATTAGTTCTAAAATCAAGTAAATGTTTATTAAACATTGAAAAAAATATATTTCTTTATTTAACAGTATAAATTTTAAATTGATTGATTGGCAAGAAATTGTTTTAAAAATTTTAAATGGAAATAAAAAATTCATTCATTCACAAATTTTTGATTGAAACTTTAATTTTACGGCTTATTATTAAGGAATGGTTCTTAAGATTATGTTTAGTAGTAAGATTTTCCGTATAAAATTAATAATAATTTCTTTAAATTAAATCTGTTAAATAAATTGTTTTCTCCATTTACTAAAATCACGAAAATAATTTTCTTGATGAAGGAAAATTAATTAATTCCTTGTCGTTCCTTCTATCAATTTCAAAGTTCTTTACTTCATATATGTAGCTCATTATCCTCTCCCAATTCCTACTAATAAATGTAGGCCTGGGTTTAGGGGAGGGGCTATTTTATACTATTTTTTCCTATCGAGCATTGTATAGGCTTTAGCTTATTTAGCTAAGCTAGGTAAAAGCAATATAAGCTTTTACGCAAAATGAAATCCTATATGAAAATGAAGACGAGAAAATTACCTACAATTCATGTTCTTCTTTTTTTTTGTACGACATATGAGTTCCGTGCAAAATTGTTTAGCAATTGCTTTTAAGCAATTTGAAAAAAAACTGTCGAAAAGACTTAAAGTCGGCCTTAATTTGTTTTTGAAAATCGTAATTGCTTATCGATCTTCAAAATCGTGTGTACTTCAGTAGATAATATATCTACGAACCTACATTTCAAGTCGATCGGATAAAAGGGACTCGAGTTCTACTGCCAGCCGTTTTCAAAAATGTGGTTCCGAGATAAACGCATTTAAAATTGAAAACGCCCCTTTGCACAGCACTCATATGTCGTACAAGAAAATAGTAAGAACATGAATTATTGGTAATTTTCTCGACTTTATTTTATAAACCAGAGGCCATAAAAACCTGTGATTTTTACTAGTTTCTTGATGATTTCTCATAATTACTGAAAGAATTTTGTTAGACAATTTAAAATTCGAGTTCAGTACCTAATCTAAATACCGATCGCAAATTGACAAGCTAGTTTTTAAACTCGCAGTAATAAAAAATAATTATTTATATCGTAAGTGCAATTTCACATTTTCGTAAGTAAAATATATTAATTAGAGTATTTCATTTAATTGAACTTATTGTCTTAAACCGGATATGAATAAATGAGACATTTGTTCTGCTAATTTTCATCTGCGTGAATAAGTAATGAGTATTCAGTACAACATGCATTTTATCCTGTATTTTTGGCACATCCGTTTTCGTTCGTCAAAAGTCAAATGTCAAATTTATCGATTTTCATGAAATATTGGGATTTTCATCAAAATTTCTCATTTTCATGAATTTTCAATATTCATAAAATTCTGATAATAAAAAATATCTGTTTTTTAAATTTCGGCACAAAGGAAACAAAAAATATTTTTAATATCCATTTTATTATCATTACATAAAAATTAACCGAAAAAAAAACTCAAAATTCACAAAGTTATGAGCTGGCAAAGTGGGAGGTCCAAAAAAAGGGTGTCCTGGCGTGCATGATTTCAACCAATTTGGTCATCTGAAACAAAAAAGCCGAACGGATCCTTAATTAGTATATATTCCGCTATATAATGAACTTTTGAAAAGTAAAATAACAATTTCTTCACAAAATGGCGGCCGTTTGAAAAACCATTTTTTTTTGGCATGTTTTTTAACAATCCCGAATTTTTTAAAAATAGTCAAATTAAAAATTTTGATCTGAGCGTGATTGAGGCGATAGAAGAATGTACAAAGAACATTCACACCAAATTTTAAATAAATCGGTTCATTAGAATTTGAGATATCGTGCAGATAGAAAGAGTGTCCTGGCACCCTTTTTTTTAACCTCCAACTTTACCAGCTCATAACTTTGTGAATTTTGAGTTTTTTTTTTGGTTAATTTTTATGTTTAATTATCTTTATTTATTTATTATTTTTATCTTTAATTATTTTTATGTTTTATGTGTAATTTATCTTAAAATATCAATAAACAAATGATAAAAAAATGGATATTAAAAATATTTTTTGTTTGTGCAGAGCTTCAAAAGCCGCCCGAAATGCATGCCTCTAGACTAAATACCCCCTTAAATTAATCATAATTGAGAATATCACGACATATTCGGATTTTCATCAAATTTCCGATTTTCTTGCAAATATTCAATTTTAATAAAATTTTAGTATTTCGGATAAAAATTAAATTTTTGAATTTCAAAAAATATTCGAATTGTCAATGTAGGAACCTGGTCACCCTATAATTATACAAGTTGAATTGATATTGATTGCCAGATTGAATTATTAAACTAGTTCTGATTAAGCCGTTTATCAGGTACAATTGTCGTTTTACATATCGAAGCCGAATTATAAAAACCGTACTTTTTATTTTAGATTGTCGGATCAGCCGGATTTAATTTACGTTTATTTTATTCTTACATTTTTTTTTAAATTCAATTCTATTAATTTTTTTAATAATATTATAATTATTCTTATTTAATTAAAGTGAATTACCAATAAATTATAAGTATTCCTACATCAATATAATTTTCCAAAATTCCTGAAAATATTCAATTTTATCACAATTATATCCGATTTTTTTTAAACCTCGGACAAATATTAAATTTTTTGATTTTCACGAAATTCTAATTTTCCGATCGTGAAAATTTGAAAATTTAATGAAATATTTTTATGATTAATTTTTGGAAATTTCAGATAAATTTATAATTTTTGATTTTCACGAAATATTCAGATTTTCCTAAAATTTTGCGATTTTCATGAAAATGTACAATTTTAATAAAATTTTGTGACGATCAAAAATATCCAATTTTTTTCTTTTTTTGAAATTTCAGATAAATATCAAATTATTTGATTTTTACCAAATATTTGGATATTTACCAAATATTTGGATTTTAGATTTATTATTTTCTCGATCTTGCGTGCAATTAGTAAACCGCCATTGTTATATCTTCTTGGATTGTTTGTTTCTGGAAACAAGTTTGCTTGTTGCAAATTTGTTTAGGAAACAAGTTTGCTGTATATACTTGAAAATTTTACGGGCAACATGAAATGTTTGAGTCGCCCACCCCTGTCATAGACCTATATAATATCTGGAAATTTAAATTTGGTTCCCGGTACCCAGCGCCGTTTAAATTTCTCGAGAGATTTCTATTAATTATTTATTTAAAACAAGACCTTTGCTTACATAATAATTGAGGGTAGATACGAGGGTAGATTGAAAAATGCACACAGGACAGGAGAAATCGTACCTAGAAGGGACATTTTTCATACAAAATCGAGGTACCTTTTTGTCTAAAACTACCCAACCGATTTTCTTCAAATTTTGCAGGCTCTATCTTGGCTTTAAAATAAGAATTCAATCTGGAGGATTAAAAAAAAATACGGATTTTACAGCAAGCTGAAATTCATATAAAAAAAAAAAATTCAACTAGCTGTAAAATCCGTAATTTGTTTTTTTTTTTAAATCCTCTAGACAGAATTCTTATTTTATAGCCAAGATAGAGCCTGCATAATTTGAAAAAAATCGGTTGAGTAGTTTCAGAGAAAAAGGGATCTCGATTTTCTATGTAAAATGGACAGACCAACTACCTCCTTAAAGATCTGATACATCCGGTCATTCGAGACTGTAAGAAGGGAAAATCTATTCAGTGAAAATTTTTTAAGGGCGGTGTAGTACCTAATCCCATGAGATACATATATCTAAATGAATTTGCTTTATGATGGTCCGACGAAATTATTAATTCCTAATATAAATCAGGTCAGATAACTTAACAACAACCTTCTTTTGATCGATTGTAATAATTATATAATTACTATTATATTATTATTTCTTAATATATAAATAAGAAGAAATTAAAAGAAAAAAATGGTGTGAGAAAAAAGCGTTATGGGAATTATGCACACACCCAATTTTTTAATTATTCATTCAAGAAAAATTGTATGAATATTGAATAGGTATACCAACTACACGCAAATGTATACTCTCATACATATATTCCAAGTGTTTGATTTGCTTTGCATTTCATATCATAAACGGATCAATAACACTTTCGTGGTAAAATGGGTGTTTAATAAGTTATTAAAGAAAAATTGGTTGTTTGATATATGCCGCCATGAACAATTTTTTTTTTATTTTTTGATTATTTCTCATTATTATTAGTTATTATTTATGACAAGCAGATTTTTTTTTATTTTAGTTTTATTTCTTCCGACATCGATTGTCGAATGTTCGATACAAAATGTGTTGGCCATCGTCTTAAAAGATCGCTTCTAAACTTTGTATTCGTTTCTAAATAACGTTCATCAAGATTTCAAACACCTGATTTTTAGATAATATTAGTCTTGAATGAAAGAAGAACCTTTTAAGTAGTGAAATAAAATACTAAACGAATAGGTTCCCTTGTGAGAAATATATTTTTTCATCAACTGAAATTACCACAAAAAATCTCGCATCAGCATATATAAAGAAAATTTCTTATCTTAAAATTCGGTGCCTCGAATGTTGAGATTTTAGTCGTAAATGGAAGAAGACCCTTCCAGGGTAATAAACTTCCAGTGCTAAAAAATATTAAAGAAAGTGGTTTATTTGTGAGAAATATGTATTATTATTTTATCAACTTAAATTCCCACAATTTGCAACAGATCTCATATGAAAACATTCACCTATCTTGAAATTAGAAGCCCCTACTTCTGAAATTTTGGTCCTGAATGAATGAATAACCTTCTATGGAGTGAAATAAAATGTTTCTACAATTTCCAGTATCCTGACACCTCCATATAAAATCTTAGGATTATAGAGAGATTTTGTGGATTTTTCGAAAATTTTATGATTTTCAAGAAATTTTTAAAAGTTTCTCAGAATTATTTCAAATGAAAATAAAAAGAAACTTTGATTGTAAAAGATGGCATTCACTCTAAGAACAGCATGTAATATTACCGACGGTATTATAAGAAAATTACGTAGAAAATGTACCTGATATTTAATTTTACATCTTTTATGTGTAATATAATTGTAAAATAGAAAATACAACGGTATTATTTATTATTACACAAATATTGTGTAATAATACGCATTTGTTTTGCAAATTTTTATTTCTGTTTTGTATTTTTGAATATTATTTGCGTATAATTCAATAAATTAAATTTTAAAAGGACGGACTTTCTACTTCGCAAAGTAGATTTTATTTTTCACCTCATTATTTTCTTTTTATCAAACTAGAAAGATCGAAAATTTTGGTAAAAAATGAACATAGAGTTCAATCCGCCGCGAGACTTGTTATTTGAAAATAGCTTATGTTGCCAAGGGCATTATGTTTTGAGGATCTTGCTGAAATTTTCTTTCCGATCAACCGTAATTTTGAGAACCGCAGACCGTGCGAGCGAAGGACATTTTTTACGCCGACCATGACAGCAGCGCTTTCATTTGATATATATTTATAATGAAATTTGTCTTGATACCTCAACATATGTATACTTTCGAATAAAATAAACCTGGATAAAATCGAGCAAGTAGTTTTGTAGATAATAATTCATAAAGTTCACCAATTTTGTCCATTGTCTACTCAGACTTTCCCTTTTTAATGTTTATTATTTTCAGTGCATAATATGAAACAAACTAAAAATTACACATCCAATTGTGTTTAAAAAATACTACGGGATATACATTTTCACATTTTATTGTAAGTATTACGGATCAGTTACTCTAAAATTACACATAATTCACTAATCAAAATGTAATATTAAACACATTTACACATTACTGTGTGTTATTACTCTGTATAGTGTATATTGTGGAAAAAAATGTTTCCTGTGTAGTTTTACATAGAGAAATGGTGATATTTACACAATAATTGTGTACTAAATTACATCAAATTGGTGTGGAAATTAGCGGTACACAAAAGATGTAATTTTACGAACTGTACGCTAGGTAGCAAAAGTGCCTAGCATAGAGTGCGTAATCTTCAACATTTTTTGTTAGAGTGTTGAATTCTCGAGAAAAATTAATGGATTATTTATTAAAATCTTAAATTCACCCCCCCCCCCTCCTCCTTTCCGCTAAATCTCATTCTCAAATATTCCGTTTTAATATTCAGAAAATGAGGACGAGAAAAAGCCTCTTTTCCGAAAATCAACCATTTACTTATTAATTTTTTTTTTGTACCGTCCGTCCTGAAGAACACGAAATTTTCTAATAATTTTAATTTGCTTTTAATTTATTATTTATCTAATTACTGATAAAATCCTTAATATGTCTAGGAGAAAATTCGTTTTCACAATAATATTTGGAAGAAAATGCTTTCCACCTAAAAAATGAACGCCGGCTAAAAATAACTTATTTCAATCCATCCCATCTTAAAAGTTAGATATTTGATATTTCCACCATCATATGTATACTTCTGCCAATCAATTTGGGAAGCAATCAGAAAATATAATATCATTAAGCGGCCAAATGACTTAGGAATTACATTTAATATTAGATATTTCGATTTTTTTTTATTTATTTAATTAAATTGAAATCGATCTTATCGAATTTTAAATTGAACAATTGGTAGGAAAAGGTGTTAGATTTTAATTTAGCTGACTATTGGTTACTTGATTTTCTCATAATTTGTTGATGGTTTTTATCCCAAGATACAATCATCAAGTAACAATAAATGGTAATGGCGGGTAACATTTCATAGATTTTGTGTCATTGGTTCCCATGGATATACCCTCGGTGCCCGAATGTTGGGTACGAGTTTTTTTATACTTATATTTAGAATACTTAACCTAAATTTCAGTTAAAAATCATTTCTTTAACTAAAAAAATTTTCAGGAAAATTCAAAATATTTCCATCAATTACTCAACTCCAATTCGTATACAAGACATCTTGAATTACATGGTTAAAGGAACATTAAGATTTTCCTCTCTTATTTCTAATAAATCTATGATTTATATCAGCCAATCTAATAAAGAGAACATCGATTCCTGGGGAATAAAGCTAATAAATATTCAGAATCGGGAAAGAAATAACAATAAATCCGTAAGTGGCATTTGAAAGAGCTCAAACCGTATTGTATCATGCCCAACGACAAATTATTAGTTTTCGTATGAATTTTACATTTATTTTAGATATATTTTATCTACATACATCTACGATGTCTGATACTATTAAGATCTCGCCAGATGAGAAGAAGCATTGTATAACTTAGCATATACCTTATAAGCTTAACGTATCTGGCGAGACCTTTATTGATATTCATTCATAAAAATTATTTAATATTAAATAAATTCATAATAAATAATAAGAACAGAGACACAAGAAAATCGGTATGGTCACCGAAAATACATAAATTTAAAATTATATTTTATGGGCATACAATTTCAATTAGCTCTGAAATTTAAGTAACCATTCCCACTCTTGTACGAGACCCAGAATATTCCTTCGTCTTGAACTTATCATCCCAAATATATATACTTACCTCGATTCGTATTAGTATATTGTCAATATATAAAATAACTGAACATGCAATTTATAAATTAGGCTGTGTAGGTTTCATGTGCAGAATTTCAGGACATTCGATCAAAATTACCTGGAATAAAAGTTCTTTAAATTTCACCTGTAAACCACTCGTTTCCTGTACTCCTGTCTCTTGTATACACTCATACCTCGCTATACGGCCTAGATACGTTCCGGGAAAGTTGGCCGTATAGCGAAATGCCGTATAACGAGTCAATTTTTTTCATACAAACCCATACAAATTCAATAGGATCCGTTCCAATTCTCAAAAAATAAGGTAATTATTTGTTTCAAATGCATTTTTTCTTTTATTTTATTTAAAAATGCATAACAAATAATATATTAAACATAAATTCAGTAATAA